>JAGDQP010009887.1:13878-29082 GCA_022664845.1 Lepisma saccharinum
TGTTATTATTATTATTAATGGCTAGATGACGGAGGAGAGTCATTTGTCATCATGTGAGGGTTGGAAGGGGAAAAGGACGAAAGTGCTGAGGGTGGAGGCGCTGGAAGTGATGAGTCTAGAGCGCCTAGACGTGTCTTGAAAAACAAGTATGAATCAAACTTCTTTGAACAACTAATTGTTGTAATTAGTATAATTGAAGCTTTTTAGAAAAACCAGATATGCGAGAAAGCTTGTTAAACTTTAAATTGAATTGAATTATAGGGCGAGTTCGCCAATAGCCGACCGCTGAAATAAAATCTTACTTCCAAGAACTTTTAAAGTGTGAAGATTTCAAAATACTTGAAACAAATGAATTATATGTGTCATTTTGGTTCTCTTGTACCCTACTGTGCATTAAATGCTCACTTTTAATATATTCTAGTGATATAAAAATGTTTAACGAAAACTAGTCAAAATAACCAATTATCGACCATCATCGCTCGATAGTCGACCGCGTTTATCCCATTAGTCGACCACATGTAATTTCTATAGCTTTTATTGCTTAAAAGTTACTGATTTCTTTTGATGATATTTCCAAACTGCAATATTTGTGTTGTTTGAAGTTGACAAAAGTATAGTATGGTTTTGTTCAGTTTTCTGTGTAGTAAGTTTTCCCTTAGTGAATGTAAATAAATGAATGGAGTTTCTGAATTTATGAGGGTTATTAGAGTTTATGATACGTTGATTACAGTCAACATTGGTATTAGGTAATTTTACTTGGAATAGTCGATTTGAATAAAAAATGGTTCTTCCCGTGTGCAACAGGTTTCGCTCCTGAAGGTGACTTGGTTTCTCTCCCGCGTTAAATTTCTCTCCTGTTTTTACGTGCTAGTAGATGTTAGAAATGCTAGGTGCTAGAGTAATTTAGATGCTAGAAATTGCTCAATTGCTCTTGTTTTAATTATTCGTTGGGATCTGGAAGATAAATGAAGTAAGTGGGAAGGTCCGGCATCGAAAAAGTTAAGAGAACGCCTATCAATGTGCATTGTACACTTCGCCTGTTCCGCCGTTTAAAGTTACGATCCCTTGTTTGTTGTACAAGTCGATCATTAACGTTGGCTTGTACTGGTGTAGATTTAATGAAATTGCCAAACCACGAATGCGTTAAGCGAGACTAAAGGAGTGAGAAGATAGAGAGAACTTCAGATTGTGTCTTCAAAGTGAAGCAAATACTCGAAATATGGAGTTAGCAACTACTTCCGTTGCGCTACTTATTAAGTGTATTAATTCTGTCTCAAATTTAGATAGGATAAGATAAGATAAGATGAATTGTATGGGCAGTAACAGCACTATGGCTTACATCCGTCCCGAATTTAGATAGGAGTAAAGTCACGAATGATATTATTGAGTTCACCTCCAGACAAGGGCGCTCTAAAGTTTACGTAGTCTTTGGTTGGACTAGTACCAGCCAGGAAATTGAAGTGCAGCAGGCTCCCTGGAGTACTGAAAGAGATTTTTATTGCAATATTGAGATAGGCACTGAGAGTCTCTACCGTTCTCAGTCTAGAGGAAATCTCAGGAAGCAATTGCGTTCCCTCAACAAATTGCCAGGATCTCATTATCGGATCTTGGATAGACGTCATTTGCCGAGAGTTATTATCGCTCTTGGAGGGTAGGGGGATCGCTGAATATGGATAAATTTGGGTGGTGAAATTTAAAAAAAACTTGAGATTCAAATGACAGCATAATTAGAGAAATGGATCTGCATTAGCAAAAGCGGAATCTGACAATAAACAAGAAATATCTTCTAGAAGCCTGGTAATATTATTTTTTAGAGTTGAGATTTCATCTCTAAGACCTCAAGTGTTATGTTCACGATGTGTATACTTTCATTGCAGCAATTCTATTCTTTGAATCTTCGTTAGATTTGGAAATTCATTTGAACCCGATTCTTTGTAAGGGAATAATTACGTGGACCGTTTTGGTGCTTTTTTGAGCGCGGTTTGGGTTACCTACCTCTTTAGGGGACAGGGATATCAGGAAAGAAAGTATTTATTTAGGCTGGCTGGCGTCCGAAAGAAATTTATAACATCTACAGCTTACTTTAAGATTGAGAATAGGCCTATATCACACACCAGATTTTAAAAAGGACTTGCGCCAGCCCGGGGGCGATCTCTGCTCTCCTAGGTGTGACCGTCGGGGGACGTTACTCGTTATTGGATAGGTAGGGCTTATTAGTATAGAGAGTGGCCACACGAAACAGCCTCAACAGTACAAAGTATGCATTTCCTCGGAAAAAAAAGGAAACACAAGATTCCCATTACACGCTGTCGTAAACTCCACACTTGAAGTAAAATGTCACCGATACTTTGAAATTGATTGGCCACAAATGATCAGCTGGTCATGTGAGAATGAAAGAATGAATGTAATTGGAGGTATATAGTACATGCTTTATTGAGAATAACTTTTTGCTGCACAAGAATACGGGATATATTTTATATACACGATAAATAGTAAGCAAAAATGGTTGACTATTGGAAGGCAGTCGACTAGTGGTGAACCTACCCTATTTCGTTGCACTGTCGTTCTCTTCTTGTTCGCTGAAGTCCCGTCTCGTTCCACGAATGTTCCATCGTAAGCTAATCAGCGACAGTTCCCACCTTTTACTACAGCCATCTCTTGCTCATCTGATTAACTAATTATAAACAACGCTTAAAAACCGAAGTAGTTCGAGTAGTTCTGTGGTCGTGGTCTGATGACTACAGCATCTTATCGGTGTACCAAAGGACCTCGCTTCGATTCCCATCCAGGTTAACATTTTTTTTCGGAAGAAGTACGTTTTCTTCTTTTCTGTATTGCCAAAGTTATTTCAACCTTAATTCTTGTAAACTTGACTGCTGTATTCAACCTTGTTTAAACCTTTTGCTAAGCTTGCATGAAGTTTTCATACTTGTCAAGGAAAACGTGGTTCATTTTTGAGTCAGGCTAAAATTGCTATGTGGGTAGTCAGGCAGGCTGACTGGCAGCAGGACTCAAATTAATACGAAATACAGTAACCGAGCCGCCGTAGCTCAGTGGTAGACCGCGTTGGGCGTAGCATTCGGAAGGTCCTGGGTTCGATACCAGCGGCCGAGCATGCTGACTGAGATTTTTCCTCAGTCACACCAGGCAAATGTTGGGATGGCACCTCCAACATAGGTCCTGGCCGACACCTTTCCGCTCCCCTATCCCGGTCTGAGCCTCAGATGCCTAAGGGCCATTAATAAAATTCAAATTAAAAAATACACAGTAGTGTGTTCCCGCTAGATGTGTAGTTTAACTTACCCGTTTAAAAGCAAGGGGTGACAATTGTGGTCACAATACAGACACCAACATTTTATAGGCCCACGAGGGACAAGCAGAATATATTCTTCTTGTATAACGACACCTTTACATAGAATAATAAACGTATTATTATTAGTAGTAAATTTTTTTTATAAGATTTAAAATAATAATTAGAACACAGATATAAACAATATATTTATTGAAAATAAGTTATAAATTATATTAATTACGTTCTTAGTTTTTTACTTATTTTTTTGTGGTAATTATAGATGTTCTTCACACAATCAAATGTATGAACAAAGGTTGCAACACTGGTTGCCTTTACCTTCCATAACAAATCATCAAATTTTAGAAACATTGGTTGCATTACGATTTTAGAAAATTTTTATTTTTCGTATTTGGGTCCCTTCATATCTTAAGATAACAGAGCCACTTTTGAAAAAAAAAAAAAAAAGAATGTTATGCCCTTATTTCTCCGGTAGCGACCGTGTTTCCAAAATGGTGGATGGCGTTTTATACTCCCGTAGACCTAAATATGTAAAAATAAATAAATAGATAGGAAACTGAAACAAAACGCTGTTTTTAGCTCCTGAAATGTACTCTCAAGATGTGGATTAATCTCTACTCAAAATGAATTCCTTTATTCCAAAAAATCGGCTGACAATTGAGTAACGAATCATATAAAATTTGATATTTAAACTAATTTTTGTTGGACATAAGGCCGCAACTTTTGTAATATTTATACCTCCAACCGAGTGTCTCCATACAAAAAAAAAAAAAAAAAAAAAAAACTAAATTACCCCCTTTTTTCTATTGGAGGTTCAAACATCCCCAGTAGCACAAATACGTTGAAAATACGTGGATTAAACGTTAGTACCGAAACATTTTAACGTTGTATATGTACCAAAATTTCCATCTGTTCAACGGTGTATTCGACGTTCAATAATGATTGAGAAGAAACAGGTTGAAACCAAAAAGCGGATGATGAAGAAATAGGTTCAGTTGGCTAAAACAGAGCATCAATGCTATCTTTTGGTATACACATTTAGCTGCATTTCGTCCGTTACTTTCATCATGAGGCATTAATTTTCCAACAGTAAATTCTCCAACCGTCTGCTGTGGGATTTGGAGCTGGAGTTTTCGCAACTTGTCGTTGGTAGCTCGTCACTCTGACCACTCAACCGCTGGTCGTCTGCCGAGTCAGTGCTCTTTTAATATTCCTTTTATGTTACGAAGACATTTGTAGTAAAAGGCGGTCTTGAACGCAATCACCACAAATTGAGACGCGTCCTTTTGATCATCATGTAAGAATAAGAATAAGGAATATTTTTCTTCTTTCTTTGTTATGTGCAGTCTTCTTTCTTTAACACTTCGACCATCGCTGCACTATTAAATTTGTATTTTTCAATAAGTGTAATATGTTGCCTTACAAAAACACATATAAAGCGAAATCTATGTCACAGTTAAATAAACAAGTTGAATAATTCACATTAACGCCCTATTAACGAAATTAAAATGCTTGTTGAAATATAGTTTAAAATTTAATATGTTTTCTAACATGCAAATAAGAACATAAGAAATTTAGTTTATTTTTATTCTATTTGTTTTTAAGCGCAATTTTTATCCAATTAACATGGAAGGACACATATGAAGCGTTGACTAGGGTACACAATGATTCCGCCAGATCCCGTTGTGGGAGGTGTCACAACAAAATCCTCAAGAGTAACCCCCTCCCCCAAAAGGGCTGCCAACTGTCCCGGATTCACCGGGACTGACCAGGAATACTCTCTCCTGTCCAGCCTAAAATTAAATCAAGTTCGGAACGTTGAGAACCCCAGAATTTGCATTTGGTTATTAAATATAAGTTAATTTCGTACACAACCAGTGGCATAGGTAAGGGAGGATTATCCCCCCCCCCCCCCCGCTTGACTCTATCTTTATGAACTTGGAATAAGAGTATTTCTAGAAGAAAAAAAAGCTATGTTTGGAATCATATAATTGTTAGTTAAAATATAAAATTACTTGTAAGGGTGGTAACAGCACTATAGCTTACGTCCGTCCCGATATAATTGTAAGTTTATTCATAAACAGACAAGGGTCCTACTGTACATTCTGCATTGTAGTTTCACATTTAGGTAGATGTGGTAAATAACCTTTAGGACAGCCAGTAAACTAAAAATTCTTCGACAATCATATCGATAGCGCGAGTAAGAAAAAAGAAAAGACGATTTCTAGACAATAATGAAGAATGAACCGGTAGTACTTTCTGTACTGATAGTCCCAATAAGGGTAGAATGAGGAAATTTTTGAAGCAGTTACTTTCTACGTACAGAAGAAATAACTTTAACAGACGTCCTCGTTACATTAGATATGAATTATAAATTAAAATTACACCTATTTAAAAGTTTAGGTTGTAAGATCTAATGTGATCTTTCAGATCATTCATTACGGAGAAGATACATTTTGGTAAATTTTATTTTCTATGGGTAATGTTAGTAACTTTTGACTACGGCCCGTCCCGATTATACGAGGTCAACGCTTGTTAAATTTCACGAACATCCATGCCCCAGGTAGCATTCGAACCCGCAACCTTGGAGACGCTGGTCTAACACCTCAGACCACACGACTATCTCGGTCGGCTATAAGGGACGAAGAGTTGAGAAAATCAATTATTGACATTTGCGATGAAGTTTCAATTAAGGATTATTTTTTTACTAAGTAAATGTAGCTGAATGATTTTCTGCATTAGCGGATGAAATTCTTAATATCACCTACATGGGAAAGTTTTGTTATTAATTACGTCAATGATGAATATGCGATTTCTTGAAAAGCAGTTTATGCACGTAACGATTGACGATTGACTCAGTAACAATCTGGCAGATCTTCCCCTAACGTGGTGTTGGTTAGGAAAGTTGTGAAGAAACAATATAGGGATTTAGCGAAAATAATTAATCAAATCTGATAAATTTTGTGTTAATTGCGAGATCTTATTTTATTTAGAATATGATGGAGGTAGCAGTTTGCTACGAAGTATAAAAATATTCAAGACATACCGTAATAGTACCCTGTTGTGATTTATGTATATTGTGCAACAAATTCACTCAATGTGGGAGTATTTAAGACAATTCATATTAGATTGATATTGAATTACTTAAGATCATTTTTTTTTTAATATGGGCCAGTCTAATAACTTTGGACTTTGGCCCGTCAGGATTCGCCTTTAGCTGTTAAAATCCACACCCATGCCCTTGCCGGGACTCGAACCCGGGACCTCCGAGCCGATGGCCTACCGCCGCAGACCTCTCGGCCACCTTATTTAAGATCAATTGGAACACGCTATTTTATGTCCGCTTACGGAAAACACATCTTTGTGGGATTATGTAGAGTGCAAATGTTTCGCCTCTAACATTTTTTGTTTTAAGTATGAAAAAACTGATATGAAAGTATAACACAATCCATGATTTTAAAGAATGAACCTAATTTGTGTTCGAAGCAATTATCCAAATTTCTCTATTGAACAATTTCCCAAGCTCACATTGAAAGCATGTAATGAATTTAATACATTTATAATTTATTTGATATCTTTATTCCATTAAATTAGTATCTCGCTACGATTACCCGTTGTACACATTTTTACAAAAGGAACACCTTCATTTATTGAAGCTGTGAATAATGCCAAGTTATAAAGTTATACTGTTATAAAGTTTGAAAGAGCTAAAGCAAATTGTCTGAAGGAAGACAAAGCAAGTCGCACTAGATTTGAGCTTGGAAGAATCTATGAAAATATTAATTACAAAAATACAGAAAATAATTTTTAATTACAGAATTATACTTGCTCTTTCACACATGTATCCCGAATTTTTCTGAGGGTTTTCACGGGTTTGGGGAAGGTTCAAAGAGGATCTGGATATGAAATTAGGTAACAAATACAACGTCTTTTAAAATTGCACCGACAAACTTCTGGAGATGATTCCTCACACCAAAACAAGACGAAAGTTCCTCAGACAAATTTTCAAAATGTGTATAGTTTCGAAGCTATACAGGGTCCGGAAAGCATGGGAAAATGAATTTCAGTGCTTCATGTATCTAAGAAGTAGGGCTTCAACTTCAGTGCTTCATCACAAAAAGTAGGGCTGATGTGGCATGGTTCCGTCAAAGACTTTAAATCTGCACTATCCCAAAATGCATATTTCAAAAATCCACAATGGGTGCGCAAAGGATTTCCCAAATGAGTTAGGAGATTCCCGGAAATTCTCTAAAGTAAAGATGGGTCAAAATGCGCATGAATGAGGCGGTTTTTATCAGGAAACAATAATTTGTTTGCGCCAAGCCGATCTCAAGAAAATTCAATCCGAACAAAAACACCAGAGGTGCAAAAAGTGGAGCCAAGTTCTTTAGCCCTAAAAAGGTGTGAAATGGGAGACGGATGAGCCAAGTTCCTTGGTGACAGCATGTAACAGGAACAAAGGAACTTGGCGCGAGATGGCAACAGCCTTAAGCTTGGTGGCGGTGGACGTAGTGGGTTTTAGGATCCCCACCACCCTTATAGCTTGAGGATCATGAACCTTGCCACTTCGCGCCAAGTTCCTTTGTTCCTGTTACATGCTGTCACCAAGGTGAAATCCGTCTCCCATTTCACACCTTTTTAGGGCTAAAGAACTTGGCTCCACTTTTTGCACCTCTGGTGTTTTTGTTCGGATTTCACAGCTTTTTGTAGGTGTATAATATATATACTCGCTCTCTCGGCCTCGTTTAGGTCCTCGCCCCCCGTAGCTGGCTGCGGCCTTAACTTCGAGCTTTTGGGTACTTACGCCCCATTATCGTAACCACTCTCCAGGACACTGTGCTTCCATGTTGCAGATTTTTTCCCATACCCACCACCCGTGGGAATGAAATATTTATTGAAACATGGGGAAGCTTTGCCATATTTACTGTAACCTACTTGTGATGATACAGCAAATTTGCTTCCTGCTGGCGGCGATAAAATCCACCACCACCAACCCTAAGGCTCGAACATCACCTGATGTTTTGCTCGGATTTCACAGCTTTTTATACGTGTATATATATACTAGGTTCGCCTCGCTGGGTGTGCTGCCCCAGAATTCCGTGTGCGCCCCAACTTCAAATTTTTAGGGTTACGCCCCCTTTATTGTGATCAGACTTTCTGGGGACAGCGCCCCATGCTGTGCAGACTTTTCCCATATCGCCTCGGGGGCTGCACGCTCATAGCGGTGGTTTGATCCATTTATTGAAACATTTTCGTGATGGTACACATTCATACCAAATTTCGTTTCTCTAGCTTCAGTGGTTTGGAAAATGGTATTCGGGCGGCTATGTTGAATTACAGAAAGCGATTTTTAAAAAGTTTTCTTACATTGCCGTTACCTACTTGTGATGGTACACCTTCATACCAGATTTCGTTTCTATAGCTCGAATGGTGTGGAAAAAGTTTTCGTGCGGCCATTTTGATCCAAGTTAACAACTTTTTCAAAAATGTAAATTATTCCTAAACTACTCTTGTTAATACATCTTTATGCCAAATTTCGTATCTCTAGTTCAAACGGTCTGGAAAATGGATTATGAAGTAAGCCATTTTGGATTCAAAATGATGTCTCTGCAGATATTTTGTAATCTACTAGTGATGATATACCGTCATACTTCGAAATTTCATATTTCAATTTTTAACATCTTTTTTCTTACAGAACCTCAAAATCGCTGATTTCGCATAAACTCTTCTTCCTGTATAACATGCTGACGTTTTGTGACACGTGGAACTCGGCTGCATGCACTGCCGTATGTGTTGATACTCCCCTCGATTCGCTCGCGTCGCTGCGCCAAGAATCCCACGGCAGGCCGCGCATCGAACTTGAGGAGTTTGGAGGAACTGCGTCTTTTTATCACAACCAGAATCTGCAGTGCACTGCGCCACATGATGCAGATATTCCCTCATACTCCAGAGCGCTGCGTCCGAATGGGGAAACTTCCACATTCTGCCTGTATAACAAGCTCCTGGCAGTGCTAATGTTTGTGACGAGTAAAACTTGGTGGGACACGCAGGAGCATTGGAAGTTGGCGCGAGGAACTAGGCTCATCAATATTCCATTTCACCACTTTTTAAGGTTGAAGGAGTTGACCGGACAGTTTGCACCCCTGGTGCTTTTGCTCGTATTTCGCAGCTTTTTACACTTGTGTAATGTATATACTCGCTTCGCCTCATTGGGGGCGCTGCCCCCAGAATTCCAAGATGGCCTCGCTGGGGCGCACCCCTTTATTGCAATCAGGCTCCAGCTGGGAACTGTAACTTAGTAGGGGAGACGAGCCGAATTTATTCTAACCTACTCGTTATGGTACACCTTCATACCAAATTTCGTTTCTCTAGCTTCAGTCGTTATAAAGTGGGGCTTAGGCGGGCATTTTGGATAAAAGATGGACACATTTTTAACGTTTTCTTATATTTTCGTGACATACTAGTGATGATACACTGTCATACCAAATTTCATTTCTCTATCTCGAACTATGTGAAAAATGGTATTTCAGCTGCCATTTTGAATCAAAGATGGTGAATTTTTTAAAACGTTGTTATGTTTTCCTAAACTACTCTTGATAATATATCATTATGCCAAATTTCGTATCTCTGGCTCAAGCAGTTGGAAAATGGATTTATGACGCCCGCCATTTTGGATCCAAGATGGCGTCTTTAGAGATATTTTGTAATATTTTCATAATCTAGAAATAATGTTGTTGTCAAACTAAATTTAGTTTAGTACTGTCAAACTAAATTTCATTATTCTAGCGGCAGCCATTTAGGCTGTGTATTCTTTAAAATTTTAGGGTTGGCGGCCATTTTGAATTCAAGTTGGCGACTTTTTCAAATTTTTAAAAAGTTTTCTTAATTTGCTACCAATGATGTAGTTTCATACCAAATTTCACTGTTCTATCTTTAGCCGTTTAGGCTGTGTATTCTTTGAAATTTTTAGGTTTGGCGGCCATTTTGAATCCAAGATGGCGACCTTTTCAAAATGTCGGAATTTTTCCTTTATCTACTTATCATCCTCTACCTTCATACCAAATTTCATGTTTCTAGCTTACTCCAAACACCCTAAACAATATGATGAGTGAGTCAGTGAGTGAGACAGTTAGCCTAAAATGTGCAATTTCAGGGATCCACAACTAGAACATAGTTTGAGATACGAATATGAAATTTTGTACATCTGCACATATTTACCATATCTCCTTAACGGCAAAAGCTCATATTCCTATCTTTAACATCTTTTTTCTTACGGGGCCCCCAAATCGTTGATTTTGCCATAAACTCTTGTTCCTGTATAACATGCTTCTGGCAGTGCTAACGTTTTCTGACGTGAAGAACTTGGCTCATGCACTGCCGTGCATGTTGATACACCGAACGATTTTCTGAGAGAAATAAATGCGTGGATGCATAACAAACAGGAGTAAGAATTGCATAATTTCGAATATTTTATTTACTTGTTATCAAAGAATTTGAATACCATTGCCCGATTGGATGCAGGAGATGACGCATGCCAACTTTACTTACACGGGAAGTCTTAATTCATGCTCATCCTTACCTACCTCTACTTCAGAAATACTGCGGAATCCCTTATTTCCTTTAAGGAATTTCTTGTGCGCCCATTACGGAATATTGAAATCCGCATTTTCAAATAGAGTAGGTTTAAAGTCTTCGAGAGTACCACGATGTATCAGCTCTACTGTTCCTGGTGTTATACATATGAAAATCTAAGGTTCATTTTCCCACGCTTTCGGCACCCTGTAGCTCTGAAACTATGCATATTTTAGAATCTGACAGAGAAACTTTCGTTCTGGTTTGACGTGAGGAATCGCCTCCAGAAGTTTGTTGATGTAATTTTAAATCACGAAGCGTACAAATAAATCGGAATTTCGGAGAGGTCCTCAACCTTTAAGCTCTCTGGTTTGATACGTCACTGAGTTGTATGGAAGAATAGTATCGGTCTAGAATATCTAATGCAGTAGCTACATAAATCAACTTCCTAATATAGTACAGTATAATCTAATACAATAGCTACATAAATCAGTTATCAGAAATGACAGTATATTACAAAAGCGTTATTTGAGGCTTTAAAATGAAGAAGCTGAACACGAAAGCAAAACTCCCACAGTTAGTTGAATTCCTAACTTTCTATGTATATAAAATATTCTCCACTAATTGTAACTTTCGAAAGCGAAACTAATAAAAGTGAAATGGAAGCATATTAGATATCCAAACTTTTAAAAAGTGCTTCAGATTTTGTACAACCTGACCTATATCTACGCCAAAGATTATATTTTATACTCTGTAATACATAAATGCGTACATCTTTGAAAAATTAAAACTTTCAAATGTGGCTAAATGGACTGATAGTTTTACAAATGAAAACTGTCATCAAGGTGAGCCAATTGGATTTTTAGTTTCTTATTCTTCTCGGAACAAACCGGTTTCATTATCACCACGTACAGAAAAGAAAAATATACAGAAATACAACTACAAGGATCTAATTTGATTGTCCATTTCAGAGAAGAAGATTGGAAAGTTAATTGTTTTCTAATGAAACAAAATGATGTTGACACACAAAATAATCAAATCTTGTATGTCGAGAGCAACTTAGAAGATAAGAGAAAACATTATTGAACCATTAAAGCAAACGAATTGTTTTTTAAAAGATACTAAAAAAAAAAACGATAAAGAAAAATCTTCAGAACAGAATTTGTTTTCTGCAGTCACTTCTACCTCGGAAAATATTTGAGTTCGAAGAAAACCAATCTTGCAGCAACGTTACATTTAACTTAGTAATTTTACACCTTCCTGAATAAATAGAGGTAAGTTAAATTATTCTTGTAATATTTTCTTTTTTTTTCTGTTTCAAATTGTAACTTACGCAACACATGCTATTTTTTCGTTCCTTAATTTAACTTACATTTATGAGCCAGAAAAGCAACTATGGAATAAAGCCTTTGACACTTGTCTGTTAGGCATCTTATGTCCACTACTTCTCAACTTCCTTACAATCTAATACTAATTATGAAACAACTCACCAGTTAAGAGTAGTATTTCTATCTTTATTGGTAGTACTTCGAATGGCACTGAACGACTTGTCATGAATATACAAAGACAGACTACCTCTGTTTGTACTGAAGGTACACTGAAGCTCCAATATCACAAGTATTTGACAATAAACGATGAGTATTAGTATCAGTTAATATCACATATAAAGTCTTCTTAGAAATGCAAACGTTAGCATGAATCCTTGTTTGAGAAAGCTATCGAACGTTGAATCACACGAATGACAATAGTTCAACAGAATTTCATACTTTGCAATAATGACAATATATTTTAATATTTCTAAATAAAACGATCTTATGAAATTCGAATTAAATCATTTCAACATTGTCGTTGAAATATAAATTCGTTTAACTATTCATGGCATTGTTCAAAGCATAGTAATGTAAAATACAGCATCTCCCAACGGGGCAGGAAGGGTCAATGTATCAGCCAGAGCCTGTCTAGGTACCGTACCGACAGTTCCCTGATAAAGCTGATGTAAGCCCTGAAAAATTTCACAAGCAAACTTTCAAGAACCTTGAGAAAATTTCCAATTTCCTACGCTCTGTGCTTGTAAACAGAAGAGTTTGGAGTGAAGTGAACCATGATTATATTTCTACATTCTATTCTTTAGCTCGTAAAGAAAGAAAGAAAGAAAAATTTTGACTGTCAGGGCCCCCGGAAAGTCCCGCCCTGATGAGTGACCGCTCTCCAACTTCTACTGGCGATCTCCGCATGCACATGATACATGCAACTAACGCATCTGTCGCGGGTGTAGATGCTACGAGTTCTGTCTTTCGGAGACATTTACCGCGAATCGGAGTGTGTAAAAGAGAGAAAAGAAGGTGAAATAAGAAGATAGAGAAGAGTTTTCTGGAAGAGGTAAAAAACCAGAATATGCATTGTTGTATATTCTGTAAAAATCTCTGTATCGGTTCAAACCACTAATAATTTACCTGGTAAACCACACATGTAAGATGTTTTGTCTCTCTCTTCCTCTTCTGCTGATTTTAAATTATTTGTCAGCAGTCGGATATAATAATCGCTCAATACGTCAAGAAGTATGAATAGGTCCCGAGAAGAATTATATATGGAGAGAAAAACATACAAAAATTTTAGCAGAAAAATAAATATCTATTACTTACTTTCTGCTTTGCTAATGTATAGAATAAGTTTAATTCTCTAAAAAAAATGGTGAAGTATGTCACATTTCGTTTATATATTATTCTAGAGAATTACCATTAATGTCGGGAATTTCAGGTCAGGATATCAAAAACCGTTACGGAATATGCTCTTAATTTTCTTAGAATTAAAGATACACATGAATAAAAAAAATATAATATTTATTTAATATAATTGAATATAATATGTTGTCGATTGTATACTGCTTGCGGGTTACTATTATTCCTGTTAACTTTATAGAACTATTCGGAATTATCTCATGAAGTATGCCTTATTGACAACCCGTACTAATTTATTTAGGCGTCCTTGTCCTTATTTAAAGGAACTGTCCCGTAATCCCTCCCGTTACTCGATATCGGTGCTGAAATTCTAGCTAAGAATTATCTGAATACGTTGAGGAAGTTAAGTACGTTTCATGCCTAAACTAGTGATACAAAATTGTATTCTGCAATGCCTCTATAACAAACTTCTAGCATTCAGAAGCTATTTATTATATTTCTTTTCTGATAGACATTATTCGCCATCAGTATGATCTCTTTTCTTTTAATATGTATATATTTTATAGAGCCATTTTAGAATTCCTCCTATAAAAATGTGAGCTTAGTCTTTAAAGTATGTTCAAGTTTCTAACTGAATACTGAATTATTTACTCTTATTTTATAATATAATAATAGTTACTAATGTGAACAGTTTCTTTCTAGTTAAGATTAATTTAATTACCGGTATTCTCGGTGTTTAGTTTCCATTCTGTCTTCCTATATGTTATAAGGTGACGAACTATCTTGAAAACTATTTGTTTAAAAACTAACTTTGAAAAGATACACTGAACACTTTACTTCTGCCTACTCCAGCCGCGTCTTACTCGAACTACCTCATGCTGTAAGGGTTCAGCATTGAAAGAGATAACACAGCAGAAACAGAAACAGAAATACTAAGATAACATGGCCCCTCCAAGAACGCCAAGTGAGTGAGCCGCCATCCACTGGCTACTGCGACTCTCCTACATGCAGCCATGCAACTACAGGCTATGGCGCGGGTGTGGATGCTACGGTTTCTAACTTGAAAGACATTTACCGCGTATCGGTTCGTGTACAAGAGAAGAAGGAAGGTGAAACAAGAAGACAAGATAGCGCGAGAAGAATTTCCTTGAAAGAGGGGGAAAACCAGAATATACATTGCTGTATATTCCGTAAAAACCCCTTAATCGGTTCTAGCTACTCATTTATTTACCTGGTAAACCACGCATGCGCGAAGGGTGGGAAAACCCAGGTAAAGTCTGTAATGAACTTATCTGTTATGTATCCATTTGAGCAAGTGTTGTTATTACATGCCAGACGACCGCTCACACACGCATAGCGCGCGTGCGTGAGTCTGGAGAAGCTGCTCAGCACCGTTGAATTGCTGGAACGATTCCTGCTAAGAACAATTAATTACACAGAAGAAGGTCTAGTTGGAGTGCCTGAAAAAGAACTGTGAAGGCTCAATTAGTAATACTGGGAATATGATGTTATTGTACATTTGAAGGGTAATCAGCTATTGACTGTAGCCTCCATGGTGCGTCAGAGATTTTTACACACGCACTCACACACACACACACACACACACACACACACACACACACACACACACACACACACACACAC
>JAGDQP010009887.1:29182-53615 GCA_022664845.1 Lepisma saccharinum
TCATCATCATCATATTCAGCCGTTTTCTATCCACTGCTGGATGAAGGCCTCCCCCTTTTCTTTCCACATATCTCGGTCTGCTGATATCCTCATCCATGTAGCTCCTGAAAAACGCTTGATTTCATCTACCCATCTTACATTTGGACGTCGTCTCGGTCGTTTCTTTTCTCTAGGAATCCACTGTAGTACATTTGTCGTCCACCTTCCATCTGTTCGTCTAGCTATGTGACCGGCCCATTTCCACTTCATCTTCTTCGCAGTCTTGATTACATCCTCTACCTTTGTTTGTGCGCGAATCCATTCATTTGTCTTCCTGTCCCTCCTCGTTATTCCTAGCATGCACCTACCCATTGCTCTTTGTGTGACTCTCAATCTTTGAGTAGTTTGCGCATTCAATGTCCAAGTTTCGCAGCCGTACATCATTACAGGTAAGACACATTGATTATAAACTTTACGCTTCAGACACATTGGAAGTTTGCTTTTGAAAATAAAGTGTAGTCTTCCAAAAGAACTCCACGCCATTTTACATCTTCTATTTATTTCATCAGTCAACTTTGCATTCGATGTTTTAAGCTGGCCTAGGTAAACATACTCATCAACTATGCCTATTGTCTCTCCGTTAATCTTCACTTCCTTCTTTGCAGCATGTTGGTTGTACATTAATTTTGTTTTACTTAAGTTCATTTTAAGGCCTATTTTCGAACTCTCGTTACTCAGTTCTTCCATTCTGATTTGTAGTTCTTCTGCACTTGAAGCAAACAGGACTATATCATCAGCGAACCGTAGGTGATGAAGATATTCGCCATTAATTTTAATTCCAACTTCATCCCAGTTTAAATTCTGGAACACTCTCTCCAGGACCGCACAAAACAGTTTTGGAGAAATTTAATATCCTTGCCTTACCCCTTTTCCAACTTTAAATTTTTCACTGTCTTGATGCAGTCTAATGACAGAAGTGGCGGTCGAGTAAATGTTTCGCAGTAACTTGATGTATGCACTTTCGATGCCTTGATGTTCAAGTGATTTAAGTACTGATGACAAGGAGACCGAATCGAAAGCTTTTTCAAAATTTTTGAATCCCAAACATAGTGGAAGTTCATATTCATTAGTCCTTTCCATAACTTCATTCAATGTTTGTATGTGGTCCATTGTGCTAAATCCACGACGAAATCCGGCTTGTTCCCTTCCCTGATAAAAATCCAAGTCTCGTTCAATACGATTCAAAATAACTTTGGTGAACATTTTGTATAGGACTGACAGTAAACTAATTGGTCTGTAGTTTTCTACGCGTTCTTTGTCCCCTTTCTTGTACAACAAAATTTTAATAGCATTATTCCAATTTCTGGGTATTTCTCTCTTCCTCAGGCACATTGAGAATAATTTCGCAAGTTCCTCTTTCATGTTTTCACCTCCCTATTTAAACATCTCCGCTGTGAGTCCATCTTCTCCTGGAGACTTTCCGTTCTTCATCCCTCGAATTACTTTATCCACTTCTTTCATTACATCTGGGAAATCTACATCGTTTTCTTCTGGGTCTGCATTTCCTAGCTCTTCCTCCGAGTAGTACAATTCTGTGTAGACATTTTCAAATATGTTTATAATTTCTTCCTTATTTCGTGTTACGGTCCCGTCTGGTCTCTTAACTGCACTTATTTACTTTTTCCCTATCATGAGCTGCTGTTTGGCTTTCTTCAAACTCTTGTTTTCCTCGATTGTATTTCTAACAAGATTTTCGTTATATCTTCGTACATCCTCTCTTATTCTCTTTCTTACGGTTTTATTTAGTTCTATGTACTCAATGCTCTTTATGCAATTTTCCTCTTCTTTCATTTCCCTTCTTTTCTTCATCAAGAGTTTAGTTTCTTCTGAGATTTTGCTCTCTCTTTTTTCTTTCTGGTACCTGCTATCTCCTTGGCTATTTCTCTTATTATCTCAGTCAGTATTTTATTTCTGCTATCGATGTCTTCTTCATCATCTAACTCTTCCAAGGCGCTGAATCTGTTGCTTAGTTCTATCTCGAATGTCTGTCTGTGTTTTCCAAGATTTTCCAGATCTAAAACTGACGGTTTTCCTCTGTTAAGCTTCTTTCTCTCTAATCTAGTATTTAGTTTCAGCTTACATCTCACCATCCTATGATCACTCGAGACTTTTTTAAACTGTTCAGAACAGACACGTCTTGCAGAACTTCCCTGTTATTTGATAGAACGTAGTCTATTTCGTTTTTGGTCCCATTTCGGCCTTTCCATGTCCACTTCCTCTGGGGCGCCTTCTTGAAAAAGTATTGGAAATCAACAGTCTGTTGGCTTCTGAGAATTCCACTATTTTCTCTCCTCTCTTGTTTCTTTTGCCAAATCCAAAGTTTCCCACTTTCGTGTCACTGCTCTGCTTGGTTCCTACTTTCGCATTGAAGTCTCCCATTACAATTTTGTAATGCGATTTGCTACTATAAAATTTTCTGTATCTCCTCGTATAGGTCTTCGATTTCCTCCTCCGGATGTGAGGATGTTGGAGCATACACTTGTATAATTTCTATACTGTACCTGTTGTTTACCTTTATTACTACCCGTGCGATTCTATCTGAAATTCCTTCAATTTCTGTGATCCGTGACTTCAGGTCTTTATTAATTATAAAGCCAACGCCTGTCGCTTTTCCAGTTTCTGTTCCTTTGAAGTAGAAAGTGTGCCCTGACGGTAGTTCGAACTGTTCTTCATTCTTCCTCCACACTTCTGATAATCCTATGATGTCCCACTTAATCCTCTTAAGTTCATTCTGCAGTTCTTCTAATTTGTCCTCTCCTGCAAGTGACTGACAGTTGAGGGTCGCCACGTATAGGTCCTTTCGAGTTGCCGTGTCGGTGTCCTGGCAGTCCCGGGCATTTTGACCCTCTGACTTCCTGCAGGACTGACCGCTGCCGTTGCCAGCTGCATTCCGTCCTCCGGGCAATGAGGGAGTCCGAGGCTGTTTCCTTGCTTCGGATATGTAAAGAAAGGAGGGGTGCTGACATTTGACTCACCACGCTGTCAGCTAATGCGAGTTCGTGAGCAGCCCATCCATGTTCGTTCGCCAAGCAGTTGCTTGGGTACTAACAGGCCCCACGACTTGAACGTATGGATTGGACATTAGGCGTCTACCCCGGTCTGTTCCCTTAAGTCTCAGCAAGAGGAATTAAGGGGTCTCCTCCCAGTTAGTGGCAGAAGCCTTTTGGAGCGACAGTCCCGGTTGCCGGCCATACATACATATATATATATATATATATATATATATATATATATATATATATATAAATTTTCTATTTCTACCCATGAAGATTATGGTTGTGATTGGGTTTGTTGAATTTTTTTGGGTGGGTTAGGGGTTAGTACGTTTAGTGGTCTTTTGTGTTTCATAAGAAAGCCTGTAGTGTATGTTCCAAGTTGGGAAATTAGGTTATTTTGTGAATGGTCCTTGGTAGAGTAGAATTTCTGAGTTGTGTCTGTGATACTCTGATATATTGGTTGTATGTTGAGGCTACATTGTAGCGGAATGAGTCTTGTGTACACAATAGAGCTCTCCTCGTTTAAATAGCAAGGTAACAACAACGGAGCCTATTCATGAGGACTCGCGCGAATCCTGAAAGCCAATCAGTTTGAACTACTCAAATAGAGAAAGGGACCTCGTGGTTTTGGAAGATAAAGCAAGCCAGGAATAATAGTAACAGCGCGCTCCTCATCTTCCCATGGTTTGAAGACGCTGTAAAGAACTAAAAAAAAAAAAAAAAAAAAATGCAAACAAAAAACTAGATACAGCTATATCACAATTACAATAAGATTAAACATACAATTTCATATAATATACTATTTCCTTGTGCAAGGATTTTCACTCACAGACTCATACACACACACATACATATACAAAGAAATATAATTAATATAGTTACTTAAAAATATTTTATTACACTGTAATATAGTTATGATGGTAATTCCTTCATAACAAAGAAGAGTGGAGAAACCCAGGCAAAACGTCTGTATTGACTGTAATATAATATCGCATCCTATTAACAAGTGTTCGTATAATGCAAAGACACACACAATCATACAGAACACACTTGTAATTGCATTATCTATCGTCTGAGGGTGTACCTGAAAAGAAACTATGAGGACTCGGAGGTTGATGAGATGTAGCCACTTGTATTACAAACTAATTTTCCATTTGTTCATTATGTCACACCACCATTTTTTATTTATTTTTTATATTTTTTTACTCGGATACTCTTTTATTAAGAAATCCGCACACCCTTTCATTCTGAAATACATATATGGTTGTACGTACAAGCTTCCATTCATTCAACATACAGTCTATTAAATGTATAAAAATAAAATGTATAAATATAAACTTTATATTTTATCACAATGGAAAATTAATGCAAGTAGCTAATAGACTGACTTAGTTATACTCTTAGTTATTGTTATAGATAATTGTGGTTGGTTTTTATGGCAGATTGAGATGAGCTTAGTTTGGATGACTCAGAAGGTTAGATGATTGTTTTGAATTAATTAGTTTCACCAGGTATTATGTTTTTATTTGGACTGAGGATGAAGAGCATACTTTGCTATTTAATTATTATTTACTGATGTTTACGTGGATTAGGGTACAGATCATGTAACGGGCGTCTGTGCTTGTATCTATTTAGGACTTCATACGAGCCAAGACCTGTGGTGAGTACATTGTCTACTGCGTTCACATTCTCACAAAAGGTCCTTGTTAAGTCTTTTATGTGGTTGAGAATAGTGTCGATGTTAAGTCTACGGTGAAGGTAAGTCATTCGGGTGTGCCGCGGGCACTTTGTGATTAATTTTAAAATGCGATTTTGAAATATCTGTAATTTTTGCAGGTAGGTATTCGCGGCGAAAGCCCACGCAGGCGCAGCATAGGTTAGTAAAGATCGTATGAACATTTTATACATAGTAACCTTGCTCTTAACGTGTAATCGTTCCGATACAAGCAGACTTCAGCTGTGCTAATCTGCCGCTTGCCTTACCACGTTAAATTTCGATATGTCTGGCACATAGAAGTTTTTTTGTCGAGGGGCACTCCAAGATATTTTACTTCCTGTTTAAAGGAGGTGTTAATATTATTTAGATTGATATTAGTTAACGGGAGATACGATATTTTTTAGTGAATAAGATTGCTTCGCACTTGGTAACATTGATTTTAACTTTCCATTTGGAGAACCAATTCTGGAGTAGCTCCGTCTGGCGTTGTATGTGTATCATGGATTGTTGCGGTTTTCTCGAGGCGGCGTAGGCGACCGTGTCATCTGCATACAGGGCTATGTTTGTATCCTGGTGCTTCGGTATATCATTCACAAAGATCAAGAATAGTTACGGGCCTAGGATAGATCCCTGAGGCACACCTGCTTTGATTAGCCTGGTAGAAAATATTTTGTCTTCTACTTGAACAAAAAAGGATCTGTTTGTCAGATAGCTGTTAAATATATGTAAGAGTGTGTCCGGTATTTTGTACTGAATGAATTTATGCATTAGCCCAGTATGCCGTACTCTATCGAACGCCTTCTCGACATATAAGAATACTGCCCCGGTTGACCGATTTTTGTTAAAATTTTCTGTAATTTATTCCGCGACTCTAACCAACTGGTGTGCTGTGCTATGCTTGCCACGAACACCAAACTGTTCATTTAATAATATCGAATTTTCTGTCATGAATTCTTGTAGTCTATTGAGTATGATTCTTTCTGTAATTTTGCCTAACGTATTAAGTAGTCTTATAGGTCGACAGTTTTGTGGTATTTTATGATCTTTATTGGGCTTCGGAATGTTGATAACTTTAGCGAGTTTCGAACATTGCGGGAAGTAAAACAATTTGAAGATATTATTTATTATGTTAGTTAACATCATAATCGCCTCATCTGGGAGGTGTTTTAAAACAACGTTTTCTGTCCCGTCAGACCCAGGTGACTTGCGTGTTTTCAGTTTTCTAATAGTTTCTACACTTCTTTCTTTCTAACAGTGAGTGGTATGGTTGTGGGAACCAGATTCAGGGTCTCGTGCACTTTTTCATTTACCGTTGTTTCAAGAGGTCTGTCCGTTATATCCTGATTGGGTTGGAATGAAGATTCCAACGAGTCAGCGAATGCTTTCGCTTTCTCCTCAGGCTGTACACCAGACCATTGCCAGTTTGAAGGACATAAGTCGGTGTATATGTCTTTGTCAGGTGCTTAGTCAGTTTCCACATGAATTTGTCTGACGTACTTCGAATTTTTTTTCGTTCCACCTGTTACGGTGAAACGTGGTGATTTTTTCTTTTATTAATCTTTGCAATTGATTAATGTGTGGCTTAAAATTTCTGTCCCTAGTGCGAATAAGTTGCTTGCGCAGATGGTTGGACAGTTTAACTAATTCCATTATATCTGGCGGAAGTTCAAGTGTGGGTGAGCGCAGCTTTAAGTTTGGAACAGATGCTTTGACTGACTCTTGAATAGCAGATATATGTGTTGTGGCAGCTGTTTCCAGCTCATCTGGTGTTGAGAGGGTGACTTGAGCTGGAAGTCTGGAGATAATTTCAGTTCGAACTTTATTCCAGTCAGCCCTTTTGTAATCAAAACGCGGTGTGGTTACATTTTGCTCTGCGGCTGCTTGCATATTTATTACTATGAGTTATGTGATTTGAATGAAACATTTTCTTGGCTTCAATTATTATAAAATAAAGAATGTTTCTGTAAAGTGCATAGTCCAGGACGTTTGGAGTATGCCTTACGTTAAGCGGAAAATGAATGGGGTTAAACTGACTAAGTACTTGCCATCTGGATATTGACATGTACATTTTGATTTTTGTTTATGTTACAAAAGTAAGGATGCTATTACCTAGACTAGCTAGAGCATCAAGGTCAGCAGTGACAAGCCTCTTGTAAGGAGACTGATATGGCCCAGCAATTATCAGTGATTTTCTGTCAACAAATATTTTAACTGCAGTAGATTCCAGAGCCTGAAGGGCCGGAAGAGAGACCAGCTGATGTTTAATATCTGATCTGACAAGCTCTAAAGTTTCCTGACAGCTTCCCACATCCTTCCTATCATTTCGATGTCAAACATAGCTGGGAGTGTACTATATTTTATTCTGTGTAAGTTTCGTTTCACCAATTAGTGCGATCTCTATTTTTTCACTGTGAAGATAATGCAATAGCTCCGCGATTTTTTCGAAATCTCATCACAGTTCGAGACAAGCATCTTGAGGTTAACGTTATGGTCAATGTATAAGAGAGCACAAGATTAACCATAAATTCTATTAAGTCTATGAAGATAGGCAATTTAGTTTATTTAAACAATTTCAAGAATTTACTTAAATACTTAGATTTTTTCTTGCAATCAAAGCTATGAATTATAGCCTGCAATGCTCTAGAAAGATTACCAAAACTAGTTATTAGCTCAGGGGCTGCAACTGGGACCTGGTGAAAATGACATTGGGTGAATTTACTTTGCATGTTATTATCATCTGCGTTTAGTTGACTTTGGAAGGATGCCTCTGAGTCTAATCGTAACTTCCGCTCGTGTTCTTCCTCAAGCACACGAGCCCGTCTGTCATCTTCTGAATCCGAAAAAGTTACGCTGTCTCTGCGTGCGTCACGGTTAGCAGCGCGTTGTCGTCTATGTGCACGTTGGTGCTTTCGTAAGCGTCTTTTGCGAGTGGAAGAGGGAGGGTGAGTAGGTGATGTGGGTACAGAAGGTTGGTTTGAAAGTGAAGTTTCCTCAAGTTTTTGAGCGAGAACAGGAACAGTGTTGGGTACTCGCACATCAGGTTGATGCTGAGAGGTTGAAGGCAGGTTAGGTTGGGAAAGAGGAGTGGAAAGGTTTGAGTCTAAGTTTAGGTTTTGGTTTGGAACCGGTTAGAACATTGTCTCTGGTAGGATTAGGGTAAAGGTTTTAGTCTGGTCTGGCTCTGTCTAGTTTGTCGCCGTTGGTCTTGCGCGCTTTCTCTCGTGCGTCAAGTATCCGTCTGTAGGCCTTACAGCCCTTGTAATTGGCAGGATGACCCACCATCGAGCAGTTACAGCACTTCGGAGGTGCGTCTTTAGCTTTCTTGCAGTACCTTGTTGCGTGCGAGGCGGCACATTTTGACGCATCGCGAATTCATGTGGCATTAGAGATCACATAATCCCCCAATCGTGACACTGAGAGACATCGTTGGCAATTGTGACATTGAGAGACTACCTCTGGATAGACGTAGTACTCATACCAAACTCTAATGCGGTGAATGAAGTTAATCCTATCTAGTGCCGAATTGCATTCAACATTGGACACTCTGACTAGAAACAAAGGCATATTCACCTTGATCCCTGATTGATCTCGCTTAGTTAGTTGACTAACAGTTACTTTACTATCATTTAATTCCTGTCTGATAAAAGTTTCAACTTCCTGTGGAGAGAACTCAAGTGGTAAACCACGAATTACACGCTTAACAGGACGATCGGTCTTCAGTGACTGGTAGTAGTACTCTACATCCTTCTGATCCTGTAACATCTATATGTAGAATGCCCGTGTATGTCCGCTCATCAAAGGCGGTAACACCGTAACACGGTAACCACCCTGGACGACAAATTGCTGAAGCATTGAACAATCCTCATGTAGGTTTGTAGGTTAGGAGTATGGATTAGTGGGAACTTCTTAATCTTCTGTGAAGCAGAAGACGAAGAAGAAGAAGAAGATTGTTTCTCTAACGAGGAACGGTCGTTGGCTAAGGCATCTGAAAATGGGCATTTTAGGGCCGCAGTATAGGATTTCTGGTATGGTTCTGAATGAGAAGAGGACTTCTCTACGGTATCTGAGGTTGAGGGGATGGGGGAAGGAGGAGTGGGAGGAGGAATTGGCTGCCTAACACATTACCTTCAGCATGTAGCATCGCGTCAGGTCTCTGAGACTCCATGTCACCGTCACTGACAATCTCGAACATGGGCCCTGACGATATGTGGCTTGAAAGAGATTTAGCATCATTAAGTGAAATGCCGTCGATTTGAGCTAGGTTGTCCTGGCTACTTGTTCTGGCAACTACTTGTGGACTGAAAAGATAATTAGTATCACTGGGATTAAACCCTGTAACTACACATGGAGTAACTGAGAAATTGAATAGGTACTTACCCTTTTTGTGTCTGGTTAGTCTCATGTTCCAGGGCGTGATGTCCATCTTGGGCTGGGGCGGATCGCTGTCTCACCTTCAATCGCATTCCCTCGTCCACTTCCGCCTGCTCAGCACTGCTGTGCCACTAAGGGGCCACGAACCAATATACCATTCTATATACCCTCTAGGCGCACTAAGCGTCCTTATTAGAGGAAGACCCCCTTGACCGCTATCCACACTCTTGGTCACACTAACACACTGAGTTCGTGACACACCGACACTGGTTTAGTAGACACACTCACAAATATTCGCCAACTATTTTGCAAACGCACCACTAAGGGGCCTCAAACCAACGCAATGTTCCTTCTCAGAATAATAGGTCCCCTTGGTCTCTTAGAACTCTTCACTCGCACTTCACTGGTATAAGAAACCTAACTTGCACTATCACAAGACTCAACTCACTTTCACACGCACTCTATGTGCTCACACTATCACACACACCCCATATGCCCGCACTTTCACACTAACTATATGTGCTCGCACTATCACGCTCACTCCTTGTGCTCGCACTATCACACTCCCGCTATGTACTCGCACTTAGTATGCTTACATTAACCCACCCTAAATTAACTAGCCGTTGAACACACCTCACGCACACAAATGTTAACTCAAGGTGGGTTACTCAATACATACTGGTTTCACTGTGCCTACTTAAGCCGAACACATGTTTGCACACTCAAGACACCACACACTTATCACTGGTTGCTGCCGGTAGGTACTCGGGTAAAGTTCACTTCTCTTACTCCAAAACTAACTATACCACAAGGTCGGTATGCTCACTGGGTTTTAGGTGTCACACACAGATAGAACAATTCACCAGGAGACACGTACGCACACACATTCTGAGTGGACCAGAGAACAGATTTATGGGTACAATTTACGAACTGCACCCATGCGCTGGGTGGTGATTTTCACTGTACCAGTGAAAATCACTCACTCACAGAAGCACTTACACATACACTATTTCGCACGCACACGTAGGCACACAAGTGTACACAATACAGAACTAGCATGCGCACTTTTAAAGGTCTAATAGAACCGTAGCGTAGGTGTAGTGAGCTGATTAGGCACCTCACTGACCACGTGCTCTGGGCAAATATTTACAATACCAACACTATTTCGCACACACTACTTCACAAACGACGTATTTCACGCTCTCGAATATGGCAGCCTGCCTCCTTTACAGGTAAAGACACGGTACAGCCAACACTCCCGATTACTTACGCACCTCGGATCGCACGAGCACGGATATCACACGTTTGCACCGCAGGTGCTTCGAAACGGAACTGAAGGAACCGTTAGTTAAAAAACGTTAAAAGGAACCGTTAGTTCTTTAGTTCGTAAAAAAATAATAAAAACACTTTTTAAAGACATACTTTTCTTAAACAATTGGTACTAAAAAGTAAAAAATAATTTTGTTTGTGCATGATAAAAAGAAAAGCATGGGGTGTGCTCTCATTTACAGTCACTTTATGAATTCTTCAATTAGCAGTCTCATGCTTTTCTTTTTAGTCATGCATAAACAAAATTATTTTTTACTTTTTAGTACGAATTGTTTAAGAAAAATATGTCTTAAAAAGTTTTTTCAATTAATTTTCTATTCTTTAAGTAGTTTCAGTTGGTAGAATTAGGAATCTTTAGAAACAAGTATTTTCGTGTGTGTAATTTAAGACAACGTAAGTTTTTCATCTTCATATTTATGTTTAATTAGGTAGGTAGTTATTATTTTGTTTAACTGTATTTTGCGTTTTCATGGCTGTGGCATAGAATTCCCATAATGATTTCTTTAAAAACGGGACATTTCCAAATTGGTACTCAAAAAAGTCGGAACATCTTGTAGTTTTTTTTGTCAAAGTAATCCCCTCGGCTATCTGTGGACGATTGGACAGCTGCCACTGGCTTCATCTCATGGAAACAAGCAGAGAAAGCTGGGATGCTTCTCACTACAACTGTCACAGCCGTTTGAATTGCTGCAATACCTTCATGACCCTTATTTTTCAGGGGTACTTTCGCGCGAGGAAAAAATCACACGGCAACAGGTCGGTGGGATGTGCTAGAGCCGTGATACATTGGTTGGGCAGATATTGCAGGACTGATACAGCAGTATGAGGCTTTGCATTGTCGGGCAATAAGAACCACTGTCCAGATGCCCACAAATCAGGACGCGCCGCCGAATTGCTTTACACAAGCGTTTCAGCTTTAAGTAAAGTTTTTGTTTACCGATTGTTCTTTAGACACATATACACAGTGCACTAAATCTCGATCATAAAAAATGCGATCAACTTTATCCTTGCTTTCCGAGGTTTCCTCTTCACTTTTTGAGGCCCT
Source organism: Lepisma saccharinum (assembly GCA_022664845.1). Taxonomy (NCBI): domain Eukaryota; kingdom Metazoa; phylum Arthropoda; class Insecta; order Zygentoma; family Lepismatidae; genus Lepisma; species Lepisma saccharinum. Next base: position 40,680 of record JAGDQP010009887.1, read on the forward strand.
TTGTACTATTCAAAAACTCTACTTATCGATAATGCCTCCTCAGCATTTACTTGCTGCATCATGCTCCATGTTTCACTACGGTTTTTCTCTAACGCAGAACTAAATGTTAACTCTCTGCTCGGAATCTGCGTCCTCCTCGTCACTTGTGTAACTTTAACTAAATGTGCAAACATGCCGAACAGTGAGTCACTGTTACTGTCACCTAGTGAGTGTCAGATGTATGTGCGGGCGTATGCATTGGGATCCGCAACCTGTGCTGGAACTTCGCAAACTCTATGCATGCATACATTTATATTGAGTTAATTGAACAAAAATTTAAAATTCTGAACAGGGAATAATGAAAAGAATGGTCACTCCATTGGGTTAAGGCATTGTTCCTTGTTCATTCTGGCAGTTAGATAAAAGAAACCAGTATATGTCAGGTGTCTCTGGAAACTAACAAATGACTTCCGAACAATTTGTGGGGCAAACATTTTGATTTCTTTATTTGTGGAAATCGGGTGTCTTTGTATGTCTAGTAAACTGTATAGTCTGGATCTAGAACGTGAGCTCCCCAGCTACATCTTTTGTGTTATATTATCATTTTGACTTCATTTAATCACTGATCATGTTGTACATTGTTCTTATGAATCTGAGTAAAGAAAAATTAAGGAGGGAGCTCCAGTAAAATGTTCATAAGGATTTCATTTAGCAGTTGCTTATTAAATAATGTACACTGTACACGAATTGTCCATTTTCAGGCTTTTGCAGCCAAAGCTGAGAAGCCTTACATCACTGCGATTTTCGACAACTTTTAACTCATGAATTACTATGGTTACGAAGGTGGTTGAGGTGTGGTTCGAAAGTTCTGGACGAGAGGTCAAAACTGCATAGATAATGTCTTTTCGTCCATCCGTCAGTGCGCCGACCAGTTTCTACTCGGGATCTACAAAGATAGTTGAGGTGTCATTCGACACTTGTACATTTGTTTCTGTCTTCTGTCCTTCAACGATCATTCTTCCGGGGGTAGTGTGGAGGGAGGTAGTGACCAAAACATTAATTGAGGTACTATTCCTACATTAATGCAACTGAGGACAGTTCTGGAAAATGTCAATCAAAATGACCAGAAACTTAACTTGGGAATCCGCATGTTCAATATGAAATTTTGCCTCGCCTGAAACATTTTCTGTCACCTAACTTTGCAATATTATATTTTAATCTTTTTAAACTTAATTACAGTGGGCTGAACTGGTAGATGTGACTAATGTCAGAAGAATTACAACCTTGGCGGGGCAAGGGTGGGGAAGATACCAGTTAGAAGTTGGGACGTATATCCCAGGTATCATCCCGGTATTCTTCTGCTATGACTGAAGAAAATCTGGAAAACGTATAAGAATGATCGAAACAAGCGGGACATGAACCCATGCTGCCTCCTCTGTACTTATTCGAAGGCTTCAATCGTAACTACTGGGCCACGGGGTTAGGTGTGATAAATATAAATATAAACATAATTATACGAGGTTACAGGTAGGGTTCGAGGATCTTGATCCTTGTACTGAAAGTTAAAGTAATTACAGGTTTTACACCTTATAAAAATGACGAATTGTTATTTGAAGGGAAACGTGATAAAAGAGAAGTCATTGTTACTATACAGCTTCTAAGTGGAGAAACTCTCATGTTAGTGGCTGTGGTTAAATTAGTACAATGAACCAAATTAATAATATTTTTAAATATAAATATATCGTAATATTCTTGTGATATTCCTGGATTACAGTCAAGATGTGCCTTCAAGGTACAGCGAATGATACGTGGGACTTGTGGTTTTCGCCCATCACCAGTTTTATTATAAAAGTGTACAACTTGCATAAGGTACTAAAAGACCGTCCCGAACCAGAGTTATTTACGAGTAAGTTCTATATCCTCCATTACATCACTGGTTATAATGCAACTTAAGGCCGCTTTAGACGAGAAAATTTATCGTACGATAAATCTTAGCGAAAACAGTTTGCCAGGGTAAGAAGAAAAAAAGTTATGGATGTATACCATAGCATCTTGCCCTATTGTAGCATTCTTGCTTTCACACTCTGGCACTACTGCTAATCGTAAGATTTATCGTAGCATAAATGCTGTCGTCTAAAGCGGCCTTTATGGTCTTCTTCTTCGGGTTTCACGCATCGGAGAAGTAAGTGTTAGGATGAGTTTTTGCACCAGCCCATTGCAAACTGTGTGCAATAGGATTTACGCCAGTCCGTTGCTAACTATGTGCCAGGGTAGTTGTACCAGTTCGTTGTTAACTGTGTACCGGTTCGAGTCTAGAGTGACACACCAGCCCGTTGCTAACTGTGTGTGTCTGGCTCAAGGAATAACACACCAGCCCTTGCTGTGTGTGTTAAGGTTGGAAGGAAGCATACCAACCGTTGCTAACTGTGTATGCAGGAAGTTGTTCCGACCCGTTGGTAGTCGTGAACTGTTTAAGGAGGAGGAGGAGGCGATAACCCAGGTAAAGTGATACAAATTGTAGCGAAGCGTAGATATTTATAGGTATCCTTTTTGGGTGTGGTCCTCCAACTCCGTCCTACTGCGACGCCAGCTCCATCCTCGACGACGCCGGCTCCATCTTTGGCTCCTGGGTGAACTGCTTCTGTCTTCTGCTGGTGTTTATGTCACATATGATTTGTTTACATTGCAACATCTGTATTACACATGTTTGTTTAGTATTCACTTTACAACAGTACTTTATTTATGTTTATGTGTAGTATATGTTGTGTTATTTATGTGTAGTACTTTATTTATGTTTTGAATGTGTGGCACTTGGTTAGACACGCGGATCATTACAATATCATTAATAGTTCTGCCTTCTCCAAGATTAAAAAGAAAATTTTCTGCAAGTACCGTTGAAGAATAAACTTTGTGTAAATTCGAGACAGTGTTTACACTAAAGATTTTTATTTTAAACCTTAATTCAACAACCTCGATTGTTTTAGAATATTTACTCCTTTATGGATTCCATATTATATAGACATGTTCAAAACTTAAATACTTCATATACCACAACTTGAGAACCTACAAATTATTAAAATTCTGCTTCTAATCTCATGATTAATCCTTAGTTTCTATACTATTAATATATCATTGTCACACTGTGTTATCTTTGACTAAATTTTATTTATTTACCTGAACACCTCGAATTGAGTACGCATAATTATGTTAATTACATTTAATTATATATAGTGAACGACAGGATTTTGATTTTATTGTCATCCATAACAAGATTATTTTCCTCACACTACTTAGGAACATTATTTAAATCTTACGGAAACTTCTTATAGTCTTGAATGAAAGAAATTTCCACATATATTTTTGGATCACCAGAAAACAACATTTTTTTTTTAAAGTTAACAATATAGTTTCATCGTATGTACAAGACTTTAATAGCAATTTAATCAATCATCATATAGTTTGATAATTGATAAATATTAAAAGGGTCCTAAACTTGATCCTTTTGTGACGCCTGATCAAATTCTAATTTTCTTGTTATAAACTCTTTGTAAACAACAGATTGTATACGATTTATTTTAATAATCTTGACGTGTTGAAACGAGGAAGTGTTTTATTAGACAGGTTGTCTTTACTAAACTATGTTTAATATTAGTAACTTAATGATTAACTAAACTAAATAGCTACTTTAAACAGTTTTTTAATAGGTCAGAGATATCTTTCACGTCTACCATGCCGGCACATCTCTTGCGTTTCGTTCTTCTTATGGCTCTGGTGGCAATGTCTTGGAATGAACCAGTATCCAGAAGACCCAAGATCATTCCTCCACGTCGGAGGACTGTTACTAAAGTTGTATTCGTTAAAAGCACACACACTAAGCACGCATATAAGACCTGCGTGAAAATACCACCAAATTTGAAGCCTTGTCCGGATGGTAGAGACTTACCGGACGTACAAGGGGAGACGAAAATACAACCTACAGCTACAGTTCAGTAAGTATTTCACAGGTTTGACTTTGTAGTTTTAATCTTCCAGTGTGGTTTGCAACTTTGCTTTGTCAGTGGGTAACTCAAACCTATGAAAGAGAAGCAATTTACCCCCAAATCTTAACATTCTCAATTTCAGTCTACATCTCTTACAAGGTTCAGTTTGAAAGGAGGAAAATAAAAATTGACAAATGTTTCCTAAATTGAAAGTAATTTGCTGCAGTAAAATGATTTTTTTTTTCAATTGTAAAGTAAAAAAAAAAGTGAGTGAATGGTGAGAAAACTCTCTTCTGTTTGTAAAACTCAGTTAAAATTAGTAGCTTGGATCTACTCCAATGAAACAGAAAAGCAAGATTTGAAGTTAAAATCTATACTTACCATTGATGTTCATTATGAACAGAGGCGCTAATTAATACGTAATAACTCTGTTTCTGCTTTGCTAGTAATTCTCTGTTTTAGTAAATAGCTCCGAGGTTAGAGTCCTGCAAACCCAGGCCCGCACCAGCCCGGCCCGGCCCGTGTAGACCATCATCCGGTTTAGTTGTTTCTTTCTTTTTTCATTTTTGCTCAGTATCCCGAGCTTTTAGGCCAGTTAAACAGAAAACATCGGCCGGTTATCATCATAGCAAATACTTTTCCTTTATTTAAATAGTAGCAAGTTTATTTTCATATTAGTGGTCTACACGGGCCGGCCAGACTAGTGCGGACCTGGGTTTGCAGGACTCTATCCGAGGTAACGAAGATCTCGAACCATTTTAAGTGAAATAAGAATTTTAACGTTTACTAAAGATCTTCTAAATCCTCCCAAACATTAATTCACTGACTTTTATCACAAACTATGATGTTTGAATACCTATATTCTAGAATAAAAATTAGATTTTAGTTAATGTCATATGGGATTCTATAATAGCTCTAATTTTTTAGTCTTCCACTTCATATCAAGTAACCTCTTTTTTTCTGTTTGATGCAATTATATCAATTTCCTAAATCAATTATAGCTGTTATATCTTTGTCATTTTTCGTGATGATAATAACACATCTTAATTCCCAATATATTTTTTCCATGTTAAAAAAAAAATATGAATCTGAACTTTGATTTTCAGTTTTTATTTATGGCCCTTAGGCATCTCAGGCTCACCCCGGAATAGGGTGGTGTAGAGGGTGTTGAAAGGCCAGGGCCTAGTTTGTAAGTGTCATATGACTGGTATGACTGAGTAAAAAATCTTGAAAACCTCAGGGTGGCCCTTAGGATCGTTCCCAGGATCTTCCGAATGCTAAGCTAACGCTCTACCACTGAACTATGCCCTCTCGTAAATCTGAAATTATGTATCAAAAGTAAAAAAAACAAAAAAAACATGTAACTTATTATTTTTTTTAAACACAAAACCAAGAATTTAAGACGTAATTTGTTATAGCAGTGAGAGAAATATAAGTTACACAACCTGCTAATGTTAAAATAATCAGTTTTGCACCACACGAATACAATACGGTAATCTGGTTTAAGTAACATACATTAGTTTGTATAATCATTTTTGCTTTTACGTTACTACCTAAATGAGGTTAAACTATAGAACTATATTAAAAACAAAATTAAATATGCATTTAAAAACTCTGTTTAATTCTTTTGGGCTTATTTTCATTTAAATATTTTAATAGTTTAAATGGTAAAAGCTACAAGCTAAAACTACAGACTAAAGCTAATTGGCTAATTAATAAGCTAAAAGTTCTGTTTTAATTTAAAACTATTACAGGAAACTAAATACTTTTTAACTCATAGCTAATTGTTAGTATTTATCTTTAACACAACAAACCACACAACAAATTGACACTTTAACATACTACTCTCGAAAGAAATGTTCTACGTATCATTTTGTGTACAAGAGCAGTCTGCGTAGTGTATTGAAGCAATGCACACAGTGTCAGGCATTAAGAAGCAATATGGGGAACAAAGTAAGTGGAACAACAATGGAAGAAATCATTTTAAATCCAAATTACTTGCGGAATGTAAAAGGTCATAGCCAAGCTTGTTGGAAAGCCATGCTCTACCGCTGGATATTTCGTAAAGAAATATAAAACAGAACAATAATTGCAGAATAGAATCCATTCTGGCCAACCAAGGAAACTAACTGCCCGGAATGAATCGTACATTCCTCATTTTGTGAACAAAATTCAAAGAATTAGTGCTAAACATTTGGCTACGTCACTCACCCAGGACATCCAAGTTAATATTGCAGCACGAACAATTAAAAATTCATTCAAGAAAAAGGGAATTCAGAAGATGTGTTGCCAGCAACAAAACATACATATGAAAAGAAAGCAGAAAGAAGAAGCTCTAATTTTCCAAGAAATATCCATGTGAGTGCCTGACATTTTTGGGAAAAGGTTTTGCTCCAGGATGCAACTAAGATAAACTTGTAGAAGTTATGGATATTAGGACGTGTGGCGAAAGAAGAATAAAGCTTTCAGAAGGCAGAATATTGCTCCAACTCTTAAAAATGGTGGAGGATCTGCTATGATTTGGGGTTGTGTAATTACTAATAGAGTGGACAATATTCATACCATGTATATACTTCTTCTGAGTCCCAATTTTTTCAATGAATTTTGGATTATTTTTGGTGTAATATTAACTTGCATGTCCATTAACATTAACTTGAGTGCAGTAAACAAATCTTTGTTCCACTCACTTAGTTCCCCATACTATTTCTTTGGGCCTGACACTGTCTGCATGGCTTCAATACACTATGCAGACTGCTCTTGTACACAAAATGATACGTATAACATTTATTTCGAGTAGTATGGGGTTGTCCAAATACTTTTTTGCGATGAATTTATGTAGTCGTCACTCTTTCGTTGCCTGTTACCTTACTGTACCGAGTACTAGTTATCTGTCTAAGGCATCCAAATTATCATAAAAGAGCAAGAAATTTCGATATCGGTCACGTTTTATGTGTGATATACCGTAGTCTGTTTTTCCTCTTTGTTGGACTTGTCTAAATTCTGTTTTTTACCAGCTGTATGTCTTACAAACAATTTTTATTTACGTCTTAATCGCTTTACCAAGAGTATTAATCTTAATAGCTACCCATTATAAAAACAAAAAGGAAATTTAACCACATCAACAAATACTAGTCTTAAAAAAAATGTTTTTAAACCAACCTTGCTTAAATAAGTTTTCTAAAACCTGATGTAAATAAATTTAGTTTTTGTATTTAAAATTTAAATTAAAGAATTTAATTGAGTCTAGTCATTAAAATAAATTCTGTTGGTAAAGCAATTAAAAGGTAAAAATATAGTTTGTATAACTAGATCGTAAATAAAAATTAAAATAAAATCATGAAATTAAAGTTACTAAAACTGTAATATGTAATTTGTATAGCGTATTTTGTTTAATATTGTTTAATATTAGAATTATAGCTTATCGTACGGCATTCAACATGTCTGTGATATTTTGAACTGAAAATAAATGAGCTATTAGTAAGAGAGTATTTAGTTTTTTTAATAGTCTTAAATTGAAGCAACATTTTTAGCGCTTCAAATTATCCAGTTAGTTTGTTTGTAGTTTTTGCCATTTAAACTGTTAAAGTATTTAAATAAAATTGAACCCAGAGCCGATTAGACAATTTTTTAGATGGCTTTATAAATGTGTGTTTGATTTTGTCCACACTTTGGTAGCAACATAAAAGCAAGAATGATTTTTCAGAATAATGAATGTAGTGTTAAACCAGATGACCGTATTGTATTCTTATGGTGCAATCGTTATTTTTTTTCCACTATTTGCAAGCTGAGTAATTTTTACTTTTGACTGGAATAACGAATTATGTTTTAAATGCTTGTTTTCTTTATTTAACCTTTGAGAAAAAATGTTTTTAACTTTTGATTCATAATTTGACATTTAATAACATTATAAGCATGTCACAATAACAATGTAAATATTGCAATTAAAATATCCAAAACAAGGCTGCCCTTTTCTAATCTTGTTAATAGTACAGAAACAATACAAAGTTACTTGTTAGTCAAAGTCATGCCTTGATACCTTAACGAAAACAAACATCTCGTCTGGAGTACCTTTCGATTGCTATGCCAATGCTCTACAAACTGAGCTACAGCATCTCGAGAGCGTGGCAAATTTGGCTCAGGCTGACAGAACACAAGAAAAGAACAGAACAGAACAGAACACAGAACACAAAATTGACGCTTTATCCAATTTTGGCCAAATTGAGATGATATGACCATTCGATTCCTCTTTGAAAGGTCTTTTGAACAAGCTATCCTGCATGAAGAGAATATGCATAGTTCATCTATTATATAATAATAATAATCACTGGCGTTACAGACCGAAAAGTGCTGAGCCTGCCCCAACGCCATCTGTCCGCGATTGGTGGAACTGCGTCCACCTGAGTGACGGCCGTGTGATCAGCACTGCGCGCACCTTGACCACGAACAGGCGTATTTGGGGCTTTCTAAACCAAAGTTCATCTATTAAAAGCAGACTTTTATTTGATGTGTAGGTAACGAAATGCTAATTGCGGACATATAAAATGCTCTCCTGTACGAGTAAAATAAAGGAAATGGATAAATCTTTGTTGCAAAAAGTCACGTTCGCGAGACCACTTCGGGAGCTAAAGAATATGACATGAGAGAAGAGAAATTATCGTTGACTGACATAGTCTCAACCTCTTTAAGGTATTTTTTCGAAAATGTACCTAAAAGTTGTAAACAAGAAGTACGTGCTTTGTTACGGAAGACGGTAAAGAATTTCCGAAATCTTGCAATTTTTCGATTTTTTTTTCTTCAAAGTTGTCAAAATTTCTGTACACCCTGTAGAACTGATATAGAAGTAATCTGTTGACATCGCAAAGAACAGACAAAATATCTATCATATATAAAAATAATAACTTCTTTATATTAATTAGTTGCTAAAATATTATCAAAAGTAGTACAACATACCACATTTTAATTAAGCTTCAATATGATCATGAGCATTGGACATTCAAAAAGGAATATATCGACAGATTTTTTGGGCGGAGATAATAGTGGACGGGTCTTTTAACATCCTCTAGGGGTAGAAATTTATCCCTGGCAGGGACAAAAAATAAATTTGTCAGGGTGGGAAACTTCTTTGCCGGGGTGGGGGGAAATCCCGGACATTCCCCCGTTAATTCGCACACTGAGCTTTGCTGTCTCTAATACGTACCTTTGGAACTTCTGTGTGTTGATGTTGTAACCGCTTGACATGGCTTGTAAGATGCACGCATATCTCTTGATGAGGTCCACACACACACACGGTTGGTTGGTTATCTACGCAACCTGATCAGAATATTTAAAAAAATCTTCGTGACGTTTTCCCGTCATTTGTTGTCCTCGAACCTTCGGGTTGTGGCTGATCCACGATGAGGCCGAGTTCTTCTTTTAGTTGGAGTTGAACTTGTTTCTTCCGTTGTTCCACCACATACTTATTCTCTTTTCTCCCGACGAACCATTATTTCATATCGAGACGATATGATACATACAGAAGCCATTCCATAAATCTGATCCAAGCGTGCACCGTGGATAGTCCAAATTTGAATGTATCAGTATTTTCCTTTGGCATCCTGTTTAAGTCAGTCATGTGTTTTGAAGCAGCACAATATACATAACACTTTGGACTGGATGTGGTGTTAGTGAGTGCGTTACAAATCTTCATATCTATCATAGTCAGTTTAAGTTGATGGTGAACTTCTGTAAACTGACCGGCTATTATAATTGTTGTTGGGTTTAACCACATTTGTTGGTGTTGTATATATTCAACTTATCTATAGGAACGTGCTTCGTTTCCTTCTTCAGCTGGATCCGTACGGCTCGATAAAATCGGGTTGAAGATGCACGAGGATTATGCCAGATAATGACTGTGCAGTGATATTGCATGGTAGCGTGCAACTGAAGTTGAATAATGGACGTAAAGAACACATCAGAGTCGGATAAATTTTCCGCACTCGACGCTTGTTTGTATTGGGAATGTCCACTGCTTCCATCATAACCCCATTTTATTAAAAGCACATATTTCGTGTTGAAGCTATGACTGGTGACCTCTTCCTGGACAATAGCTAAGCGTTTAGCCATGTGATCCAAGAGTTCCTGATGCGGGACCTCTGCAATTGATTCTGTCACTTGTATCCCTGTGGATAACATTTCTTTTTCGACTCTAACAGTTTGTAGTAGGCTGGGTAGATATCATGCTGTAAATCCTTTGCGGCAGACCGAATAAGCTGATATTGATGTTTAGTCGTGTCACCCTCCAGGAATGGTATAAGTGCTGCATCAGGCGTGTATTTCCGAGTATCTGATTCCGAAATCTCATGTTGTATAGATGTCCATGCTGCTCTTATTTTCTTTGCCCTAGTCGGAGAACTGTGCATTTCTTTCTGTAGCTTCGCTTTTTCCACCTTTCCTTTTTCTCTGAATTTCATAGTAGTAGCCTCTGCCAGGATGGAGCTGCTGTGGGAGTTTCTTAGGTTCTCTGTCTTCCTTCTACGTGATTGTTCCCTTCCGTCCCCAAAACTAACACTCCAAAACGTGCCGTCCCCAAAACGTTCCATGCCGTCCCTGGCTGTTGACATACTCTCCCCCTCAAAAACAATAATAACATTTCCCTCCAGCCATGTTGCATATTTATGGAAGAAACGCTCTTTCATGCGGTGCACTCTGTCAAATCTTTAAAGTGCATGATTGGCAAACAAAGAAATGACGATTTGAAGTCTCTCTTTCTTCATCCATCATTGGCTTCATCTCTTCCAGAACGTGGTTTACAAGTTACCTCCGTTGCTCGTGCCGTCCTCCACTACTGGACTTCAGCAACAAGAATAAATATCTCCTTTTGCGTCGAAACCCCATTTTGGACTTGAAGTGAAAGAATAACAGTGTTAGTTATTTTTTTTATTATTATAGTCACATTTATTTTCAAATATTCTACTCGCGTGCCTTCATAAACTGTATATTTCGATTCGCAGTTCAACCATTCATATGTTAACTCACTTTTCTACGAAAGAGTCAAAAAGGCGCACTTTTTCTCTTTCTCCCCATCTCAAGGGAATATTACTCTAGGTTCGGAACAGGAAATGACGGTGTAACTAGGTGGATAATTTTTTTCACATCAAATTACATTTTAATGTTTCAAATTATCCTTTACCGAACTCAGTGTTAAAATTATCTATCATCCATCACACGGTACACACATATACCCAACAAACACCTTTGCCATTCGAAAGATGAATGTTTTATGCATAAGTATTTTCCGGTTTTCCTAAGAGATCGTGCCAGCGAAAAGTACGCAGCGTATTCATTTGACACATACGTCATTTTGTTCGTCTGACATTAAACTACAAACACACAAAAGTTGAGTCCGCCAAACACTAGCGTCTTTGTTTTATCGTTCAGTGATCATGTCGAAGTTTGTGCCTGAAAAAGAACATTTGCGGCATACATTGCTTTTCTTATTTAATCAAAAGAAAATGGCTATAGAAAGTCATCGTGTGCTGGTAGAAACGTATGGTGAACCGCTCCATCGATTAGAACATGTGAGACATGGTTTCGACAATTTAAAAGTGATGATTTCAATGTGAAAGACAGTGCGCGTTCTAGTAGACCACAAACGTGCGAAAACGAGAAATTGCAGGTGTTATTGGAGGATGACCCAACTCAAACTGAACAGCATTGATAAAAGCATTAAATGTGTCACAAGAAACAATCATCAGACGTTTACGAGTAATGGAGAAGATCAATAAACTGGGTAAATGGGTCCCACACGATTTGAATGAACGTCAAATGGAAAATCGCAAAGTCACTTGTGAAATGCTGCTTCAACACCACGAAAGAAAATCCTTTTTGTATCGAATTGTGACGGGTGGCGAAAAATGGATTTATTTTGAAAACCCGAAGCGGAGAAAATCGTGGCTTTCACCTGGCGAAGCCAGTCCTTCAACACTAAGGCCAAATCGCTTCGGCAAGAAGAGCATGCTTTGTGTCTGGTGGGACCAGAGCGGTATTGTGTATTATGAACTCTTGAAGCCCGGCGAAACCGTTAATGCACAACGCTATAGCCAACAAATGATTAATTTAAATCACGCATTGATCGAAAGACGACCGGAATGGGCCCGAAGACATGGCAAAGTGATTGTGTTACACGACAATGCGCCGTCTCACACAGCAAAACCAGTGAAAGACACCTTGAAATCGCTTGGATGGGACATCCTTCCGCACCCGCCGTACTCCCCAGACCTGGCGCCATCTGACCATCACCTCTTCGCATCAATGGGGCACACGCTCGCAGAGCAGCACTTCAGCAATTTCGAAGACGTTGGAAAATGGCTGGACGAATGGTTTGCCGCAAAAGACAAGCAGTTTTTCTGGCATGGTATGCATCAGTAGAGTGTGGCCCACTTTGTGTGTGTCCATTGAAATACGGCCTCTATTGTTCGCAAAACGACCATGTTCACCTGTCATGTAGGATTATTGTACACAATGGAGAGATTAATGATGTGAGGATGATAAATGGTTCTGCTTGACGTTTTAATCGGCTTATCTCGTCACTTTTGACAGGTGCTGTCAGTTTGACATGAACAAAGCGGTGCCGCTACAATGGTGGGTGACGATATACTAGGGCATAGAAGACTTTACAATGTTTTGTTGAACAAAGGAATTTTGCCGTATTTGTCCTACTTGGTTTAATGCCTTCTATTCATTGGGAAATGCTATATGGTCGTACGTGAAGGTGTAATCGGCTTAGCATATCACTTTTGACAACAGGTGTTAGTTTGACATGGTAAAGGGCGATAGCGCTGGAGTGGTCGGGATTTGTGGTGGTATGTGTAGCTGCGTTTGCGCATGTGCGGGGTTGTGGTTAAAGTGTGTTGGTGATCAGGTGTCATTATCAGTTGCTATGACCACCTCAAGCATGAACAAGGCTATTGCGAGTGTTGTCAGTCCAGTCGTACCTGCG
>JAGDQP010009888.1:0-15635 GCA_022664845.1 Lepisma saccharinum
AAAAAACAATTAATCCTGTTCACTGACACTTTAGTGAGGAAATGAGGAGAGTTAACATTTATTCTGAGCTGAACAGCTACTGATCTGTAAAATCAGGAATATTAGTTCAGCTCAGAAGTAACCTCTGGATATTACTTGAAACTGAATTGAATTCATTTATGTCCTTTAGGCATCTTTGACTCAGGCCGGAATAGGGTTGGGGAGAAGATCTGGATGGTAGCGGCCAGAACCTTACTTAACGTGCCATTACGACTTTCGCCTGGTGAAACTGCGGGAAACCCTAGAAAACCTGAGTCAAGATGGTCGACCGTGGAGTTCGAACCCACGTGCCTACCCTTTTGCCAAACCAAAATCCACGACTTTCCCGCGTGGACCACAACAACTGGGTGGATATTAGTTGGAGATTCACAGCCAAGCAAAAGGACCTCACTGGTCTTAATACTAATTCATAATACTCTCCTTCAATGAGAGAGTGATATTTCAAATTAACTAACTGGGATATGCTACAAGAAAGCTGTGCAGAACAATTTACATACCTTAGTGGATGTCCAGTAACTGGAACGTGATTTCCGCTTGAGCTAGAGAACGAGATGCAGGATACTCTATTTGTGTTCCTCTTCTTGTGAATTATATCCAGCAGCAGTAGGGGTGTTCGGAAGTCCGAAGTCAATTCAGGAATTCGGAGTTCCTTGGATTCCAAATTTTCCGAAATTCTGATATTCCGGAATTCAGACTTTCGAAATTCCAACGTTCCGAAATTTCGGAATCACAAAAATTAGTATTACGATTCCGAAATTTCGAACACCCCCTACGCAGCAGTTCAACCAGCGTCTCATTACGGGCTATGAAAATGGTTTCTCGATATGTTAACTAGTGGGAGAAAGGACCAACTGATGATTGGGTGGGATGAAGCGACACCCTGTTTGTCTTTTGTTACTTTTAGTACGAAAAATCTGTGCGCTTTAAGTGGTATAATAGATTCTTTTACAAGAAATAATAAAAACAACAGTCTGAAGTGTTTACCAACTTACCATTTGGGATTCAACAGCATCAAGCAACCGAAGCTTCCTTACACTTGCCAGGTCTTTTAGGTGGCCGAATTGTTCTTGTAGTTCTAAAACTCCAGATTCAATTTTACTAGCTGCGAAATGGCCACTGTGGATCATCTGTTGAGCCCTGCTGGCAATGGCTGCCACAACAGGATCCCTTGAATTGATCTCAGATTCCAATGCCTGTAGAATAAATACAGAGTATAAATAATAAATTAGATGTTCTCTTAAGGCTAAAGTGATCACAGAGCAAAATCGCAAATGTCATTAACCAAGTTTGTAAAAATCGATGCCAGATGCAACACAAGGTAAGAAAACGATCTGTTAATGAAGTGCCTTGAACACACAAAATTCAAAGTAGCAATTTCTTAATACATCGGTTATTTATATATGGGCTGGATGGGCACGTATTAACAAAAAACTGTCATGACCAAGTCCGTAGGATGACTTTTCTCTCGGTAAACACAATAATGGAGAAGACAGCAGTCATTACTCTAGGTACAATTTCGACATTCGCGTAATAAAATCCTGAAAAATCTGTACCTTGTATCTACGCAACAAGATCCTCTTTCATTTTTCTGTTGTTTGGAAATTACAGCTCACTTTCCCCCTCCACTCAAGAAACAAAATTATTAACCATCTATGTAACAGTGAATATTTGATTCCTTCCATACATTTCCATTCCAATTTTTTTTTCTCACTTATTTTACGTAATTTTAATTTTACAAGTTAGACAGGAATACATGGCCTAAGCTCGCCACAAATCTGAATGAGGACGTATATCCGTAAGTATCTTTTCTGGGGGAAATGGGGGCATAGCCTTATTTCAAGTACCATCTAGGTATTCACCTGGTGAAAATGAGAGAACTCTGAGAAACCAAGATGGCAAAAGGCAGGATTAGAACCTGCCTTTCAAATGCTAATCTGAAATCCCTGTCCTTAGCCACTAGACTACGGGGATTGACTGCCTCACAGCAATTCCTATTTTGCTTAGGTGAGTAAAGAAACTTACTCCACTATCCATCTATCTGCATCCTCCTAAAATCAGGATAGGCAATCTAATAGGTAAAATTTGAAGAGAGAGGAGGAACTGTACTTAAGAAGTACCCTGAGGAAGATCACATGCACAATTACATACTAAACAATATACACCACACAGTCACTTATAATTTTCGGTTACAGCCGTCTTCAGTTGTAAATATAAAAGAACTAAATAAGTTTTACCTGATGTTTCTTCTGAAGACTCTGTACAGCTGTTAAGTTAGCTCCCAAATCTCTGGAAGCAGCCTGTGGCTCCTTCTCGACAATCCACTGCATTTCATCGTCAATGTCTCTCAACAGCTGTTGTAATAGCAATGCGTCTTCCAAGTTGTCCCGTCTTATTTGCATTGGTTCTTGCAATGACTGGTATCTGACAAAATAAAAATGTGACGGTTATTTCCCACAAAAGGATGATAATCAAACAGACAATGTACAATCTCAAAACACAAAGAAACAAAGTTAGGACTTAAAATATCCATAATTTCCTATAATTGAAAAACTGCACAACAACAATGGAAATAATATTATTTAATATTCATACGCACTAAAATTCCTCCTTTCAGAAGACGAGTTTGCTTGCCGTTGAACTCAAGTAAATTGAATTTTACTTATGGTCTTTAGGCATCTTTGGGTCATACCACAATGTACAAGCCCACCCCGAAATAGATTTGTATTGTATCTGTGTAATGTAATGCCGTTAATGTGACGAAACAATACACACACCTTCTGGTAATACTTGCGTAGTTATAAGTCGACCAGAATATGAATAGACGTGGCAAGTTTTGGAACAACCGATGAACCATACCAAAACAATAAAGACGCACAGATGTGTTACTACTCTTCGCCTCTCGCTTGAAGTGTTGCCATCCGACAAATGTTGTTGCTGGTTGGTTTGTATGAATTTTAAAACAAAGATATTAAAAATTGCATTACAGTTACAATATACTGATTATTGAGAAGCTATATTTATTGTCGTTGTAATCCACATATGGGAAGAAGAGGACAGATGACTTGGCCAAGGTAAATAAAAACTTATATGCTTGCCACTCTCTCACCCCACCTCTTGCATCTCTTTAGACAGTTTTCTAGTTTCTACCTTAAGATACGCTAGCAAGACTTTTTACCCAGGCTTCATGGCAGAGGTGTAACTACATATTATGCCCCCACCTTGCAAGAGAATACCCATGGCCGAAGGTCGATTCGGTCCATTGAGAGGCTATTCTGAAGGCCCTCGTATTGCGGGATTTTGCGCCATAGTAGTTACGCTCCTGCTTCATGGTCCAGCAAGTAGCGTCCTGGATTTCGGAGCGGCAATGCGAAGGTTGGAAGGTTAGATGCATAATTGTACTACAACAAAGTAAATAAATGGACTGAAGATTTATTTTGAATACGATCGTATACGTGACAATTACTCTGGTGATATAGTAAAGTCTTGGGCAACAAGTCTTTATCTATATATATAAAACTGAAAGATTGTTGAATGCTATACAATTCCATGCCCCTTGACGGATTAGAATCAAGTTATGGTATGTATATTCCTTAGTACCGAGCCACCGTAGCTCAGTGGTAGAGCGTTGGCGTAGCATTTGGGAGGTCACGGGCTCGACTCCAGCGGCCGACCATCCTGACAGGTTTTTCTAGGGTTTTCCTCAGTCACACCAAGCAAATTACGGGATGGTACCTTCAACGTAGGTCGTGGCCGACACCTTCCCGAATTCTTTCTCCTCCCCTACCCCGGTCTGAGCCTTAGATGCCTAAAGGCCATAAATGAAATTCAGAAATATATTTCTTAATACCTAGAGAGATTAACTATGACATTAAAAAGTTGCCCCCCCCCCCAAAGGGATTAAATGTGGATTAAGTGCAACTCGGAAACCACTGGAGTTAGAAATTTCATATTTGACATGAAAATACTACTTTGTTTCAATTCATTACCAATAGTTAATTTTTAATTCGACATCCCCGGTGAGGGGGTGAAAACCTCTTAAAGAGTGGAATATGAGAAATCGAAAATTGTTAAAAGTTAGAAACTTGAAATTTGCAATGGGTATTCTTAGAACAAAGAACAATAAATGACAAATGTTACAAGTCGACAAGTCCTCACTGTGACTTCCAGATGCAACGACCTTTAACCGTGGAGAAGTACCTTTGCTTTCCGCCCCAGTGATTCCCTTCGTAAAACATGCTGTTAAGCCCCTAAATTATATTTCGGCCCCTCCCACAATTGCTAGAAGGAAGCAGTCAGTTTCAATAATGAGACAATAGTAATCTCACACAAAAGCAAGTTTCAAAGTTTTAAAAGAGTATGTTTTATGGTATACTTTCCCGACTACACCTTTGGTAACACTGTTTATGTCCTTGGCAAGGCTTTTGTTGCAGCGTGTAAACAATCACTAGCGACCTCACCCTCGCGTCTATTCATTCTCTGGTCGACTTATACCTACGTCAAACATACAAAGTAAATAAATATGAAAGTGTATGCCTGTGAGATTTAAAGAGAAACGGCACGTTCAACGTAGTTATAGCTGTAATGAGAGTTTACAGTAGAAAGACTCCCTTAATGAAATTACAATATCTTTGGGGGGGAAGCAGTTAAAAGGCTGAAGAAATGTCTTTAAGTGTGTATACAGCTTCCACTGTTTAGAAGGACGTATTCTTTGGAAATAGCTCCTCTCAGAAAAACGAACAGACAAAAACATACTGAGTTGGGCGTTAAAATTACAAACAAGGTACCGCAGGACTTAAACACTTCTTCTCCTAATATGCTTACACTCTGTTACACCTTATTTACATGTACAAATAAACTTACACTTGGAGAAACACCTATCAACACAAAAACAGTCGCTCACGCTGACAAACTTTCCCAACTATATTGTTTTAGTATTAAGAGAACAAACACGTTTTATATTTCCAAGGTGTGTGTGTGTGTTATCTTTGATATTTAATAAAAACTAGTGTGTTAAACATATCTCTATTCAGAAACAAAACTAATTCACTTATTTGATGACTGACTGACTTCATTTATATCTAAAACGACCTGAGCCTGTACTTCTGTTTGCCACACACTTTGAACGCACTAAAATAGTTGTGTTTTTCCGTTTTCTTCCATTTCTCGCTAGTTATTCGAATATAAACGTAGGTAAACGAACAAAGATCATACGTACAGTACGGGTTAAAATATAGAAACAATAAACTACTGCCATAGTTGTGCTTATATATTAATAAGCTACCAATATTCCCTCCATATTTTTGTCCTATCGTATCATCTTCTTCTCTTCTCTTTCCTGTTCTTTTATGTATATGCTACTCCCTAAGCTGTCCTCAAAAATGAAGGATAAAACGTCGTAAATAGTTTAATATTGTTTTTATCAAGAATATTATACGTAAGTATGATATGCACAAAATTGAGTGTATCGCCTGAGTTTGCATTATAGTGATATATTGATGATAAAAACGAGCTGAGCCTGAGCTGCCTAAAGACCATAAATAAATTTTAAAAAATAATGCTATAGCGTTTGGCAGAAACTTAAAAGTGTTTTCCGTGAAAGTTTGAAGATGCAATTCGTGTCGCAAATTGTACTTTAATATTATATTAACAAAGAAAAATACAAAAGGGCAGATCTAAAGGTCATCATTTATATTGAATTCCTCAGTTTTTCTCCACGTACCTTTTGATAACTGCTTGAGCACGTTCCTGAATTTCCTCCTTCATGAAATGATTTGTTCTTTGGAAGTTGGCTGCTGTGTCCTTTACTTGTTCAATGGCCTCGTTGTGACTATGGACATCGCTTTCAAGGATTTGATGGCGCTTCAATAAATGCTGAACACTAGCGAGGTCCTTGCCATGATCTTCTGACTGTAACTGAGTCTCTACGTCATCCATCCACATCTCCAGTTCATCTAAGGTTCGACTAAAGAGTAATGCCTAAAATGAAGGTGGGGGGAAAAAAGCAGGGTCAAAATACTTTGAAGTACTTGCTGGATTAATAGATATGTTCATAAAGTTGTACCAGAGAGTACCCCGAGCCAGAGAGATCTCCTCCACTAGGTTGTTTGTCACTTTCACACCAGTCTCCACTTTCTACACTAGACGAATTCTCGACGGGACAGAGCAAACTACACTACTGACTAATTTCTTTCGGTTCGAGGCACCCATGGTCAAGTTATCGTGGGATTTTGGTTGAGAACCTCTGTTCTACGTTTTCCTCATCTATGTTTCAAATATCGGCTTAATACTTCGATTTAACTGTATTCTATTATAAATCAAATGCAAAGTATGTGAAACAAAAAAGAAATATTTCAATGCTGATGCATTTTAATTTGGATTCTTATCACTTTGAGCACTGCAGAATTGAAGCTATTCTATATTTTTCTTGTGAAATTCGTAGTGGTGTGCGGTTACCAAAAACTTCGGGAATTCCAGATCACTCATGATTCGTCGAGGTAAGGGAACTTCTTGAGAAATCGGTATACCTTAAGGATCGGAAGTTCCCGTGACTTCTACAAGTTCTGTGTGCTTGGAAATTTCTGACGAATTTTTTAAAATGTTCACAGCTTCAATAAAATATTCACTGTATTTTAAGTTTTTTTTTATAATTAATTATATATATGTTAAATATGTACAACAAAAAAATCATTCTAATTGATTTATTATAAAAAATATAACCTTAAATCGATAGCTGTTAACTCTTCGTAAATTTCCACTAAATTAAATTGGGTCAAACTAAGACCATGGCTCCAAAAAATTGGAGCGGAAAGGGTTAATATAGTGCCCAATCTCTTTTGATCATACAGAGTATAATTTAAATTACGTTTAATGAAATCATGAATACTACGCAAACAGGCGCGGATCCAAGGGGGCTATAGCCCTCGCCCCTTGACGTACAGGTATACACTGGATAAAATGGCCTTCAATCCTACTTTACACTGGATAAAGTGACAAACTATAGTTTAGGCCCCCCTCCCCTCCCCTGATCATATCCTGGATCCGCGCCTGTACCGAAATATATGAAACAAACGTCCTTCATAATTATTTCATCATTAAATATAATTCCTCCTGGTTTTCCTACCTGATAAGCATCGTTCAGTCTTTCTTTTTTCAATTGACTAGCATCCTGCAGTTCCTTCCATTCAGATTCTAACTCGTCTAATCTCATCCGAATTTCCATGCTCGCGAAGTGGCCACTTCCAATCAGCTGCTCTCCTTCCTGCGTTACACTGTCCACTCTGCTCTTATTGGCTGACAGTTCAGCTTCAAATACTTGATGCTTCTGAATTTTACTTTGTAAGTTGGAAGGCTCACGATAGGATTCATCAGTAGCCACTTGCAATTTTTGGTGGATCCAGCCTTCGACCTAAAAGATAAAAGAAATATTATTTTAAAAATGCACCTTGTTAATATGTATAATTATAAGCATAATTATATTCTTGCATTCACACTGTTTAGTAAAGAATAATCATTCGCGTAAGACTGTCTCTGCGTCTCTAAACGTTACTTTCTAACTTATATGCAGCAATCCAAAGAAGTTACAGCTACTAAGCCATGCCAAATAACAAAAACAAACTGAAAATTACTAATTTGTGATTTTACGATTAAGTGTGGAGATCCACTGATTTTCAAAGTCCCTTTTCAATTCTGTTCTGAAGTTCTTAAACTATTTTCTTTTGCGTAAAGATTTCCTAATGTTTTCACCAATTCAATTTCCAATAAAATAATCTAAACAGTTTTCTAACGACGATTTTAAAAGAATTTATTATACATACTACTATTTACACAGCGTAATAATAAAGTCACACATCTTAGTTTTTAGCGCTAGACCGTACGTTAGATTGTACCGCTAGATCAAAGAAACAGAATGTTTATTACCAAATTACCACGTAAGTCACTTACCTCATACATATTCCGAAGGAACTGTTGTAGCTGCCGAGACTCATGGAGTCTATGGCGCCGAATGGTGGCACTTTCTTTCAACCTGTCCCGTCGACGACAGACTGCTTGTAGTCGCTGTTGGATTCCATCACCATCATAGTGATTGGCTGCCAAGATCTCCACAGCAAACCTCTCCAGCTCCTCAACACGACCAGCTTGCGCAGCAAGTGTTTTCTCAAAAGCTTCGTGTTTGCGTAACAGGGCTTCCACACTCGCTAATGAGTCCTGATTTCGGAGAAAAAACAGAAACACAGATATATTAGAGTTAAATGTATACAAAATAATTATCAATGTCTTTCTTTGAAACTGTTAATTCACAGAGTCAAATATTATACCACCATATCAAAAATATTAAGAGTATCAGTTTGAAATAATAAGTGTTTTCAACATAGTTCAGAGTGTTAAATATAAAATTCAATACAATTTCCATCTTCCTACTATTTCCAATTAGCTCCTCATAACATTTAAAAAACTCTGTGCACCAGAATATTTTATACAGCGTACTCTATGTGCATCTACTAGTACCATAAATCATGTATACAGTGAAACTTCTTATAACGGACACCTCTAAATAAGGGACGGTTTTAAATTCCCCAGGAGATTAACATTGATTCTTATGGAAGGAAACACTCTCAATAGCGGAATCTCTTAAAAACGGACGCGGACACCTTGACATTATTTTCTTTTGAAGAAAAATCCTTTCTGTAACGGACAAAATCAACATGTGATGCTCATCTGTACGAGTTCCTGATTCAAATATTTGCAGATGTGAGTCATCATGCTCTCGAGAAGACAAACGAAGGCTTAAGTTGTAACCCCCTCCTCCTGTTTCAAAATAGCTAAGAGTATTTTGGACGCTGGCTCTTATGATGCTTGACAAGAATAACAGCCAGACATACATAAAGGCCTGAGATGCCTGAAGGCTAAAAACAAATTAAAATTCGAACTACAGCATACACAATAAGAACAGAACGCACTAACAGAGGCAAAAACGAGTAACAAAACTCAAGAGAAAACAATAACATTGTTTTTCTTTAAATTTATCTAAGGCCTTTAGGCATCTCAGGCTCAGGCCAAAGAATACTGTTACATACAGTTGCCCTGCTACTGGCTTCATTACGGAGCTATATTGCAGTTCTGTTTTCTGTACATGCAATATAGGTAAACTACACTGTATTAACGTACAGTAAAGTAATTTATATAAATAAAACTACTGTAAATTAAATCACTTTGTCAGTTATTTTCTTATTTCAAATTCTTATGACCGTTTAAGGGAAGTTTCAATGCATATTTCTTAATAGCGGACGTATTTTTTATAGTCCTAACGGTGTGCGCTATTCAGAAGTTTCACTGGATTTGTAAGAAGACGTTACAAAGCGTACAAATTGGTTTCCAGTAGGAAGAAAAGAGAGCAAGCAAATAAGAAATTAGATTTGGTATTGAATGATCAAGTCATGGTGAATGGCAACCAATATATTGCATATATCTGCATATGCGAAATGATAGTTTTATATCTACACTACTTTCGGTTTAGTATTGCCATTTTGTACAAATTTTCTATGCAATCGGTCATTTTCTATGAATCTGACTGAGTATACAATCATTGCAATAATCAAGCGGCGATCCTCTCCACTTTCCTTAAAGGTAACATACAGAACCGGTATATTAAAATTCTTTTGTGTGTACACGTTATGTCAGATATAACAAGCAGCGATATTTCCCACTCTCAACCTACCTTTACCTTGAAATTTAATACTTAAATACAAAGAATTCACCCAGAAAGAAAGATATACAAAGCCTTGGTCAGACTGACTTCTCGGCTTGAGCCCTTCAAATTAAGATAAGCAATGTTTCACTACTACGTAAATCCTTCGATAACGAGCAGTGGCGGCTTGTGATACAAATAATAGGTGAAGTAATATCCAAACGTTTATCCTTGTTCATTAACAATTATCCTGGGGTTTCTGGGCTTCGACAGGATACTGGTAATGCTACTACCCGATCTTGGATGATGTTGACTGACTTTCTGGCCCAATTAATACTTATTAATGCATAATTAGTTAATGCGTATCAAAATAATAAGAAGCTGAACTTCACTAGCTTCACCTGATGAGCCGCCACTGATAACGAGTATATTAAATAGACGTCAACAGCCCTTTCCTCTCGTATTTTACATTCAATTTCACATAAACATATTTTACAGTTTCAGTAACCGGCGATAAAATAAAATACTCGATCAACTACTTTAATATCGATAATAATTTTGGCAAAAATACCAAGTCAAAAGGGCATTTTAGTAAACTACTAATGGCATATTAATTAGCAGCTACTTACCCCAAGATCATCATTATTGAGGAATGCTTCTTTCGAGGCCAACCAATTATCAGCTTGGTCAGCCTGTTCCTTGAATAGCTGTAGCTGATGTGCTTGATTCAAACGGTGTTTTCGCTCTTCCCACGCCGCACTAAGCGTTCGCCTTAACTCCTCAAGATGAGCCAGACTCTGAGCAAGATCATCCTGACCTGGTGCTGGGGTCAGACGCTGACCGAACTCCTTCAGTGCTTTGAACGTTTCTTGACGACCATCTATTTCAGCCTAAATAAAATACAGGAAGTTCTTACAATGAACAGAAATTTACCCAGAAATATCTTTTAAGTTAGAGACTTTATACCTATATAAAGTATTTTAATTCATCTTATTTCTAGTAATCTAATATTTCTAATTCATCCTATTTCTAATAAAATATTTTATTTTTTATATCATTATTTCAAAATTTGTCTCAGAGAAACCCTTGATTTGTTTAATCTAATTTGTCTAGACATATTAACGTTTGGGGATACTGGATTCATACCCAATGATGACACTTACCAATTAGCAGGAAAATGTGGTAAATTTATACTTACAAAATTCATTTAGTGGGAAAATATCGAAAAGGTCCTTGGTCTAGTCGTCAGACCTATGCCCTCCCTCACAAAATTCTTAGATCCGCCCCTGCTTGCAACCTTAGGCAAAAATATGCTATACACGGGAAACAAATCTTAGTAAATAATCTAGTATCATGAACTGTACGTTGAACAGAACAGTATGTATTAATTATTACAATTTACACTAAAAGTTAATTTAAAATTTAAATAAAAAGAAAGTAAGTATCTCTATAAAGATAAGTGGATACTCAGAAGAAATGCCCAATCAAATTTGATTAAGTACAGTTCAGCAATTTGAAACAGCCTACGGAGATCCTATCAAAAGGTTAAGACGTTAATAATAATAAGTGAAATTTTACAGTTTGAAAAATATATCCGAACTGAAACTTTTCCTTAAAAGCAAGTTATTACTTACCATGATTCATTAATTGATTTCCTTACTGTGTGCAGCATAAACAACAAAAGAATTTACCTTTCGTTCCTGGTGTAACTCTAGCATGGCCTCGGCTTCGGCAATCGAATTAGGAAGTTCCGACGATCCCATCTTCTTTATTGTATCTCCAACCCACACATCCAATTCGTGAAGATCGTTCAGGAACTTATGAAGAGTATACGCAGCGCCAAGCTTCTGTCGTCGGTTCTGACTCAGCTGATGTAATTGACGCCAATTATCTTGTAATTCTGAAAGTTTAGTTCGGATAGGAGCTGCCATGTCGGGATATTTCTGTATTAATCGCCGTGCTTCGTTATCATGCTCCTGAAAATATAATAAAGAAAAATAAATATTCAGAAACTCAAATCAAACTAACTTTGATTTTGTTTGTTGACGTCATCCATTTTTTTTCTTTCTGAGCATACGTCAACTGATTGAAAAAAAAAGACTGACTTTAAAAACAAACTAGCAACTATCATTACAAAATCTAAATGACAAATTAAGATCCTCAACCCAATCGAAAACAATGCTGTACCTATGTGTAAGTAATTTCCTTAACACGTAATAATGCAGTATTGTATCTTACCTTTAGTTTTCCTTCAATTGCAGTCATATCTCTTTCAAGAGCGTCTTGCTTTCTCTGCAAGGCTTCAACAGCATTAAGATCTTTTCCTGAATCATCCACAGACATTGCAAGCGCCTTCTCGGTTACTCGAGAATTGGTATCATCAACATCTCTATTGAAGCCATGGATTTCAAGTGCTCCGCTCAAGTGTTCTCTGTACTCTCCCAATGCACCTTGTAACGCCTTCCACCTAGAACACAAAGAGTACCTCATTTTACTGTGAGTAGTAAACATTTTTATTTTGGAGAAATATAGGGAGAAAAAGTTGCCCCGTACAATACGATGCACGTATGAAAGAGTAAATGTATGGTGGCACTAACTAATTCTATGGTTTACGGAACTCGCAAGTTCATCACCGCAGTAACAACGTTTGTCACTGTATTCTATCCTAGGTAAGATCAAGCCAGTTTTCATTACAAACATCAAACTCTTGAAGATCTCTTCTAATATTGTCATCTCAACGTCGTCTTGGTCTCCCCAAAAGCCTCTTTCCTTTCGGCTTATTAAAGTAATAGAAAATTAATTTACTGCAAGGCACTGTAATGAAACATTTTTTCCTGTATGTTTGGTACTTTGCAGTTACACCTCGTGTATGCATTGTTATTATAAGGAGCTACTTTTTCGTAACTCTGTAGTTTTAGACTTTCGCGGTACAAGCAAATTAAATGTAGTCAAATGTTCGGAAACGTTCGTCGAACTTATCTATATTCATATGAGACTACTCAATTTACCTTGAATTTCATCTTTGAATGTCATTATACATTGACGCTAACTTATAAGAAGAACAGATTGAAGCTATGCATAAAGAAGAAAATTATAGGTCTTGAGAATAATTAATTACAGGAGTTTCTGCGCTATTTACAGCTTTGTGTTTAATTGTTCCTCAAACTATTTACGCAAGAGCCAACTGCTTCCACGTGTAAGTTATTCAATATCTGAAAGTGAAAACTGATCAAACATTGTTGTAATACTAACATTTGCATACATGTGTAACTTGATATACTACACTGATTGACTATCGAGGGATGTACATATCTCTGTTTTAGAATATTTCTCTCTCAAAGAGAAATTATTTTATTTACTCATTGTTAAAGCTATCATTTTTCTGAAAAATTAATAATCATTTTCAAGTAAATGTCAAACATCCTAGACCTTAGTAAGCTAAGTCTCCTGTAGTTAACTTACTTATTGTTAAGCTCTTCTCTTCGTTGTTGCACTATCCTTGTATCACTCCGACCCTGCCTTATTAATTTGTCAGCCAACGCATTTATTGACTTCATTCTTGAGTCGTCAACTCGCATGTCTGAGTCAACGTCATCGAGTTTCCTCTGCAGAGCCAAGCAATGCTCATAATCCTTACCCATATCTCCTGCTTGCACCATCATTTCCTATAACAAAACCAAACACTTGCATATAACTTGGGTTCAAACACGAAAGTATTCCACATTTTTTAAACATTACAATAAAAATAACAGATTTGATCTCTGTCTTTTCCGTATGTACAGGGAAATTCTTAAAATGTGATTTACGACGAACAGATTCCTTCGAGGGTAAAAACCACGATTTGGGTTTAC
The DNA here is from genome assembly GCA_022664845.1 of Lepisma saccharinum. Classification (NCBI taxonomy): domain Eukaryota; kingdom Metazoa; phylum Arthropoda; class Insecta; order Zygentoma; family Lepismatidae; genus Lepisma; species Lepisma saccharinum. The sequence goes on from JAGDQP010009888.1 coordinate 13,576, forward strand.
AAGAAAACTTACGCGACCCCTTTAAGGTTAAGAAATAATACATCTCCAGTCAGACATGTATCTACAAGTTGGTTTCGGAGAACTTTATTTTGCATGTGCCATTTTAATAACTTTTTATTTCAGTCCGCAACGATTATATGAATGCAATGTTTGTTACAATCCACAAACATCCAAGCCCCAAGCGGAATTCGAACCCGCGACCTTGAAGACGCTGACCTAACGCCTCAGACTACCCGGTCGGCAGTAAGTCCATAAGTATCCACACCTCTGCTATAATATTTTGCAGATTGGCTGCACTGCTTTGTGCGTGCGCATGTCGACTGATAGTGGCTTTGTCACTGCCGTATTGAACGTCTGACCTCCATTACTCAATTGCTTAGCTGCTGTCGATCAGTAAAAATAGTCGATCCACTTTCAGTTTGCTCCAAGGAAGAATGGCCATCAGTGACTTCTTTTACTTATGTAGCACAAGCCGAAATTTATCGAACATTATGGAGACAGATTTCTATCCGGGCAAAGATGGAAGAGTATACGAATGAATTAAGGATTCAAGAACGGCCAGACAAGCGTAAAGGACGAAGAGAACAAGGCTCATGCACAGAACTACTGATATCACTGTGCAAACCCCTGATATGATTCTCACGAACGGCCCAGCTAAGAGCGAATACACACAGCTAACACTCTACTGTTAAACACACAGAAAGAACCAAAATAAGCACTCGCCACGAAAACAGCCCTTCCCCACCACTCCATCATGCCTGTTGTAGCTGGATTACAACACTTCGAGATAACTCCTGGCTTTCCTCACTGTCAAGAGCAGTGCTACAATTTTTTTCCTTGCTAGGGAGAAATACCTGCTACCACATAACCTGAGGAGGCTACTCTGCGACATAATTTCTGTGCAAAGTTGAGCTTTTATTTGTATTTAAGGTACCAACATTCAAAAATGTGGACAAAAAATTACCTAACAGGATCGCTATAAGCATTACACAGGATGTAAAAAAATCACAAATAAAGCGCTCATTAAGAATGTTTCTACTCAAAGAATGACACTATTGCAACTAGTTCAACAAATTCTTTATAATTCTTATGTAATGAATACTTTAATTTACTATAGCGCTACCAGAAAAATTAATAAGGTTCCCGAGTATCAGATTTCTTCTTGTAGGATATCTAAAGAAATATGTCTACAGGAACCAGACAATTACAGAATATTTATCTTCTCCAATCAATCTTAATTAAAAATATAAAATAGATTATATGATAATTAAACTGAGTGGTACCCAGTAGATACTGCACTACTACTACGAACAATTGTTTATTAATAACTGCAGAAACTTTGAAAAAGTTACATGTGAGCTGCACACAGGGATTCGTGGTTCTAGCTTCCACCTTAACAGGAGTGTGTCTGAAGCAGAGACCGTGAAAGTACCATACTTATTCTAGTAGTGATAATGACGAACAAAAATTATACCAACGGGATGAGAAGTACTGTCACATTTTACTCAGGCTAGGAAAGTTCATAAACTCTGCTCAGTGAAATATCAACATGCACGGCAGTGCATGAGCCAAGTTCTTCGCATCAGAAAACGTCAGCACTGCCAGAAGCATGTTATACAGGAACAAGAGTTTATGGCAAAATCGACGATTTGGAGGCCCCGTAAGAAAAAAGATGTTAAAGATAGGAATATGAGCTTTTGCCGTTAAGGAGATATGGTAAATATGTGCAGATGTACAAAATTTCATATTCGTATCTCAAACTATGTTCTAGTTGTGGACCCGTGAAATTGCACATTTTAGGCTAACTGACTCATTCATTCACTCACTCACTGACTGACTGACTGACTGACTCACTCATCATATTGTTTAGGGTGTTTGGAGTAAGCTAGAAACATGAAATTTGGTATGAAGGTAGAGGATGATAAGTAGATAAAGGAAAAATTCCGACATTTTGAAAAGGTCGCCATCTTGGATTCAAAATGGCTGCCAAACCTAAAATTTCAAAGAATACAGAGCCTAAACGATTAAAGATTGAACAGTGAAATTTGGTATGAAACTAC
>JAGDQP010009888.1:21076-34268 GCA_022664845.1 Lepisma saccharinum
AAAGGGACATTTTTCTGGTTTTAGTGAGATTAATCACCTCCCAAAGTATATCCCAGGAACATACTGTATACATCACTTGGTAGTTTTTTTCTTTAAAACTCATTAACGGTAAGAAGGTACGGAACATTCATATTTTTATTTGGAGTCCCATTATCTCGAACAAATATAACGAACAACTATAATTTTCATCTACTCTTACAAATTCGAAAGCCAAGAACATGCTTTCAAATAGTTCACTATTTTCACATTTTGAAAATTAGGGTACAAGATATGCAAACAGCTACATAGTTTATAAATAATACAATATCAAGAAATATGAACACTTTGTTTAATATTCTTCTCTACAACATTCACCAGAATATGAGATCAAAAAAAAAAGTTGTGAAACATACACAAAAATTAAATAAATAAAGCAAGTCAACGTACCTGTTCCGCATAATGTCCATTGTGAACCATGGTTTTGCCCAGCTGCACTACTTGCTGAAAGTTTTCCTCTCGTGCTTCTATCTCAGCCTTCACAGCTTCATGCTCAGCTTTTAGTGTCTGTGCACTCGCAGCATCTCGTACTCTTTCCTCTGTCATCATTGTAGCTCTCAGTCCGTTCGCCCAGTTTATTAAGTCTCGTACCTTTAAAACGGATACATTTTATACATAGATTACGTTGGACTTTGTAATACAAAAGTTACTTTAGAATATATTCAGAGATGCATGGAAAGCATACAAAGTACTGTGCTCTCTGGACGAAACAGCAATTTACAGTTTTAAAAAGTAAAAATTATTTAATCTTACCACAAATAAATAAAACAACTGCACACAAGGAAAGTTAAATGTTATAGAATAATATAGCTTTTACCTTGAAAGGTTGTTTTGAGTTGGATTCTTATAACATTTTGAGAAAGGGTGATTTATCCGAAAAATAATTTAATTATTGTGCATAGAATATCGTGTTAATTTGAGGTTTAAAGATTAACTAGACCAAAATAATATTTTAAACTTAAAATACTGAAAAGAGTAGATACTACAGATATGCAATGCACGATAATCAATATTTTTGTAATACTGAATTTTTTACAATATCTAACTGGTCTCAGATTTAAATGAAGTCTTCGGTGCCAATGTAAAACAGATACTTCAGTTTCTATAATTACAAGATTGCAGTTATACATTAGTTGTTGGATTTCGTTCTAACACTTTCACGGAACAGTGAACATATACATTATTCAATCACTGGGAAGTTAAATAAATTTATCAAACGGAAAAAGAATTTTACGTGATCACCAGCGGAAGTAAAAGCACGATATTCGATAGAGCAAATTATATAGTTGGATGAGTTTATACTTATTTAATTAAATGTAAAATTGAATTTAGTAAGTTCCATAGAATATACAACTATGTATATCTTGTCAGCATTCTCCTTCGATTTACATGTTATGTGTCACATATTTAATCTAAAGAAATGTTCGCACAAACATTATGACTGGGAATATATATATTTTTATTCGTTGTTTTCAACTATTAAATCAATTACTTTTTCAAATATTAGCATAGATTAAATAATTATATAGACATATACCGCTTACCTATTTTTGTCTGCGCTAAAATCAATGGGTTTTTGCTTAAGAACACACGTGCTTTTGAAGCCTGCCGTTTGGTGGCTCTGATGGCTGGAAAGAACCAGCGACTGAAAGTAGTCACCAGAGTCATCTAGCGGCAGGCTTCAATATCACGTGCTCCTTAGCGCAGACGAAAATATGTAGGCGGGATAAGTCTATCTCATTATTCAGTCTACGATATTAGCATGTAAAGTTGAATGGATTTCTCTTGCTTAAGTAAATAAAAGCATACACACTGGATTAATCCATCCTCAAATTCATCCTCTCGAGTGGCTCTTGGTAATATGGAAGTTCGAACTCATTCTTTCCTTCGATTTTGTAGCAATACCCACCAGCACAAATATTCTTTGTCGGGTTATTATTATTCCAAAGGCTCCATATAGAAAATGTCGGAAGACAACACCTTCAATTTAAATATTGCATATTACCGATAACTAATTTCAATAAATAATTTTCTCTTTCGATACATAACAGTATTGACATTTACGAAGAAAAGAAAATATGAACAATCGAAAAATAATGTAAAATAGTCTAACCTGTGTTAAGAAACGTTGTAAGTCGCAGCTGGCTTGTAATTCTTCACGCCTCTGAACAGAGCGTTCCTGCAAAGCATTCCAGTTGTTCACTACTATCTGCTGCTGCTCTTCAATGTGCTTTGCATTGCTGCCTGGGTACATAGCTTGTAATCGTGCTGCATCTTCCACCAACACCTGTTTTAGAAAAAGGATACAATAAAACTTACAAATATTAACTACTCCTTTCCTCTGATCACTACTAAATTTCTCCTTTCTCTTCACAACGCAACTTAATACTTCAAACTTGTATTCATCTCCTTGACAACAAATAATGCATTTCATACCAAAGTACTTTGATAAACCGGAGACTGGATCAACCGATTTGACATCCCTAATGTGATTGTTAACCCTTGTAACGCTGCACTTATCATATTAATCAATATACTTTTAACCACATTCGCAAATGATTTCGTAAACTCTAGAAGATTACATATGATCGGTGTAATAATCCTTGTAGTCACTAAAATGCTTAAAACATGGTTAAAAAACAAACAAACGATAACACCGATCCTATGCAATCTTTTGGACATTATGAAATCACATGCGAATGTAGTCAAACGTATTGATGGGTATGAGTAAGCCCAACTTGACTAGAGTTAAGAAGCGCATGAGATGCTAAATTTGCGAATCCAGTCTAAAGTTTGGCCAGACACATAAGTCAAACTAAATATTCCGTCTCTACCCCAAGCATTTTACATAAATCTGATTCACATATTCAATCAGTGAAGGAAGCATGTTGTATAGTAACTAGGAATTTCCCCTTTTTTCAACACACTTTATTGTTGCACAGTGATACGAAATGAATAATGTGTTTTCTGTTTTATATTATACTTACTCGTACATATTTTTAGCCAATTTATAATCACAAAATTCCCTCACCCCACCCACCTCATCCAACAAACTAATACATGCTTTAGGTTTAGTCTACTTTCGACTTTCGAAAAATTAAGCACATTAAACTAATATTTATTTTGATCAAGCATAAAATCAATGCCTAAACCTCGACCTATTATCCATACAGACATGAATTTTCCGTTGACATCACAGTATTTGTAAATGTGACGCTTAGCTTCCGTTACTTTCCATAACTTTCTCTCTTCATTCTAAGTGTTCATGACACCCGGAAAAGTTGGGAAAAAGGCAAAAAACGTTGGATATTATATAATATTTACACTTATAAATAGGAGAGAAGAAACGCGATAAGTTCACAGTTCTAATTCGACACTTGCTATCAACGATAAAACTTGTGCGAAAATCATGCGCTCTGGTCTTTATAATATCAAAATCGGACAATTTACACGTCTTTCAAATAATAATCTTGATGTCAAGCTTTTACTGCTCACATATGAATGGGTTATCACTTCTTCATCAGATTAAAGACTGGATATGCTGTAGCCAATTGTGATCCCGGAGGTAACAAGTATTATAGTAGCCCTAGTCTACAGCCCCGATGAGGAACAGGCTGAAGATTTATAAAACAATTTGGACAGAGATTTTTATTTAGAACCATTATAATACATAATTAATAACTAAAGAGGACAGACACTAATCGGCAACAGATTTCATATGGCGGCTTCCTTCATTAGCGAATCTGCACGCCGCGACACAAAACAAGCTCATGCCTCAATTTCTCGAAACAGAAGACTTCTTTCTTTGTTTTTATGTGAACTGACCCTTATACGTCATTATCACAGGTAGTTACAGTATTGTAATACACCTTATCTTGATTTTCATAATTAAACACAAAACGACCAGACTATGAACACTGTTTTTATTCCCAAAGAAAATGAGAAAGTAAATGTTTTAAGTGAGAAAATATGACCAATAATTAAGCGTTTACCTGCAATTGTGCTTCCAATGCAACAAGATCATTTTCAAATCCTTCGTGACGTCTCATGAGAGCCAAAACAGAATTCAAATCTCTTCCCAGGTCATCTGGAAGAGCAGCTGATTTCTCCTGAATTCTAGACAATGCTTCGGCAACATCGCGATGGAAACGATGAATTTCTCCGGCAGCCTGGAGACGCTGCTCTCTATTCTCGATCAGGTCTAGCAGATGACTCCAAGATTGCCTAGTAATAAAATAATACACAAGGGATTAAGTACACAAATATATGAAGCAACAATCTAATACCATTTCATACTGAGACGCAGTCTGTCATAATCATATTGACTTTCCTTGTACGAACTTACAGTGGAGCAAAAATAAACCTCAAATGCACGACATACACCTAAGTAAACACGAAACACAAAATGCCAATCAAGATAGTACCATATACAGACGATAGTACTCAAGTTTTGCGGATAAAACCAGCATTTCATTGTAAAATTTATTTCTGCAATATCCTATACACATACTAGAAAAACAAATCATTCCCCAAATTGAAAAGAAAAACCTGAAATCTGCTCTAAAACAAAATTTAAATGTAACGGAAAAATCTAAATTAAAAAAAAATAATCACAATTTATCTTCATTCGAAATTTAACTCTGTACAATAGTTACGAAATTTACAACGAAAGTTCACGGGACACTCTAGCTGTCTTATTCTCTGAGATACCGGCGTTTCAATAGGTCCATGTTTTCTAGAAATATTGAAAATTTGCATATGAATATTTCCGAAACCGAGACACTCACGTTAAAGTTATTTTCTAGCTACACTAATAGCCTTGTTCATAACAACTCCACCAAATTTCATTCAAATCGAAGTTAGGGGCAAGATGCCCGTGATTTGGCATGGAATGAACAACTAACTTAATTTTAAAATCGTAGCCTCCAGAGGCTGAAATTCATACACGTTTTTCAATACTGCAGCGGCGCAGAAAGTGCATTAACTTCACTTTGAACTGAAGTAATTTCAACATTGAACGAGGCTTATTATTTTATGTTATGGGCGTTATTATGGACGAAATTGCTCCTTCAAAGGCTTTCCACGAACATAACACTTAATAATAATAATAAAAAAAATTCTCAACTTTTATAAACGCCTGTGACACGTCTCAACTATTATATTTATGATTAGTTATATTTAAAATACTAAATTATAACTTTTCAAATTTAAGAATTGAATGTCGTGACTTTTACGCAAGGGGATAATTTAGTGGGCACCTAATAACAAATTTAAAAAATAAAAAGATAGGTAAATATCGTATATGTCGGTAGAAACAGGACAAACTTCATTGAAACTCACGAAATATTTTCCAAGAACATTAAATAAATAAATAAAAAACTATTTTTCTCAGACCCAAAATATCCTACCGTGCATCACCTAAAGACATCGTTTGTATCAAATGTTTACGCTATTATTTTAAAATAGCTTCAACGACGTATTTAAGAAGAAACTTCTTACAAATAGTTTATGAATAAATAAATAAAAACTGTTACACAAGAAAAACGTGAAGGGGAAAAGAAAAGAAAAGATAGGACGGACAGTACTAAACTTTTTTTTTTTTTTAACTGCATAGATCAGGAGTCTTTAAATGGGTGACTCCGGTCCGGATCCCGAATTATTTTATCCTGGAACCTCAAAGGTTTGATACGAATTTGAATATCAATTTATTTATTGCATCTTTGTTTCATGCTGGGTTTCATACGATGTCAAGAGTAATGTGTGAATGTATGTATTATATATAGACTACTTGAAATGCCAATAACAAACACATAAGCATGCTAATATACACCGTGTTTAATTTCTTTATTAGTTTAATTTATTCCATACAATTATACGAAGTAGCCAATAACCGTATTGTTTTAGTGTACTATTTGAATTTACCGAGCGGCCGTAGCTCAGTTGGTACAGCGTTGTTTTGCATTCGAAAGGGACTTGGAACGGTCCCAGCGGCCTTCTATTCTGACAGGCATTTCCACAGATATGTCAGGCAAACGCCGGGATGGTACCAACTAACTACGCACTGGCCGACTACCTATCAACAGCCTCTCCTACATCCTATCCCGGCCTGAGATAATTACACACCATTAATAAATTCAAAAACCAATTTGAATTTATTTATGGTGTTTAGATATCTAAGGCTCAGGCCGGGATAGAGTAGGGTAAACGAGTCGGCCATGGCCAACATATTGGTATCTGTCTGGTGTATGTAACCTACGTAAAACTATGAAAAACCTCAGTGAAGGTGGTCGGCCTCTCGTATCGAACACGGGACCTCCCGATTAAGATGCCATCCAACTGAGCTACGACCTCTCGGTCTTACTTTTCTGTTTCATTCATACTCTACTACCTGGACCAAAAATGCCTTTTATTGTGAAATTACCATAAATCTGGACCCAGGGAAAAAATAATTTAAGACCCCTGACCTAGATGTTTACGGTACGGATATTTTACAAGGGATGAACGAATCTATTGTAGCAAGACAAAGGAAAATGCTTAACCTTATAAAATGGATTAAAATTTGACACATTGACAGTGAATATGAGGTGCTACCAAAAAGTGTTTCGGCCAGCGATTGTCATTAGTCAATCATTTGTAGTAGCGCGTTAGCGATTCACATTCTCAGGACTTGGACTAACAACAACTACCTCCGCCGTTTTCTGAGAAAACATCCTTGGGCGAGCACAACTTCCGGGGGAAAGGAATAATTATACTCTGCGTAGTCTACGATACTACTGACTACAGCTTCGTACCCGTAAGAGAGATCAACAACAACAAAAATAAAAGGAATATTTAAATAATAGTAAAGTCTCGTATGTGCGCGATAGATGTCACTACAAAATAAACTTGAAGCAATGAACAATTGAATTAAATTGAACTCAAATTTAAGGCCTTTAGGCAACTTTGGTTCAGACCGAATGTATGTTGGGAGAATTGGTGAAATGAAAGAAAGTGCAAGAACCCCCAAGAAAACCCACGCACACAGTGTTTGTCCACCACAAAGCCCACACGACACGAACCTGGATCGAACCGGGAAACCCACGCACCAGAGGTAAGCACTCTACCACTGGGCAACTGCGGTTGAAGTAATGAACAATTTTTTTTATTACTTTGTTTATTGAAGTGCTGTAACATTTGGGGAAAATACTAGTTAATTAACTTTGGGATTATTATTTTGAAACCACAGTTTACATGTTATTGGTTGTAAATATCTCACTATTAATATAATATTAGTTCCAAGTTAAAGCTAGAATGAACGTTACACTGTGGTTTCCCACTGTAGTAAACACTGAATTCCTAATTAGGATTCAAGCTTTGCGATATACTCAGAAAGAGTATACATTTTTCCATTAATGGCGATATTTACGTTCAATTTTGACGACTAAGTCACAAATTTCAAATGACATACAAAGACTACGAATCAACAAAGGAGAGGCGCTTGAACCAGTATAGAATAGAATCTTTACGTGATGGAGAAGCTAACTTCAGGCACCATCCTGGCATTTGACTGCAGCAATTGATGAAAAATTCGGTCAAGATAATCGGTGTGAACAGTAATCGAGACTGAGCTATCTCTAAGTGTCGATTCTTAGTCTGACATCTTGGCCACGGGTGCTTCGTTTTCTTATTATTTTAGTTACCATTACCCGTACATCATCTTTAATACGGAGAAAAACTGTAATTCAAGAACTACTAAACAGTAATTTACCTAAAATATCCGAATCGAGGTAAACTGTAACGGAAAGATTTTGATAAATAAACAGCAATACACTGTTGGTGCTCGGAGAATTACAGGGAACTTAGAAATAAACTTTAAATAATAGAAACTACAAAACTAGCGGAGAGTGTTTTAACACTGCAACACTACTATTGTTTTTTAATTTCTATGAAGAATGTAAAACCACGAACATATCTTCAGATAATGAACGTTACTGTAGTAAAAGCACGAAGAAATCATTACAAGTACTTAATTACAACCTTTATAAGTTATCGTACGAAGCTGACTTAAATGCTACGTTTGGTTGGTGTCCCAACCTACCGTTACATTCACCAATGTAGTCCTCATTCGATTTTTTAAATTCAGGGTTGCCCGTTCATTGTCAAATTTTACCTGGGGTGGTAAAGCTTTTAATATAATTTTACTTGGAATAGTGAGCGATGGTTCAACCAGCTTCAAATCCTTATATATGTTAGTCACACTTTGGACGATATGCCCATATAGCATGGCACAAGCAAATCAGCACACGCAAGTGCTTCAATCTTTCTCTCTTTACATCACATCCACTAACTTATAACCTTCCTGGCTTCACTGTGTACTGATCTACCTTCCTTGGGCACTAAAGCCACAATCAAAGATTTGAAGAAGTTATTTAAACATGGAGCAAAAATAATAAACTTAAAACCACCAACTCCACAGGCCAAACACTCACATTACATTGTTTCTGTGAGAAATGATACTGCTGCAATAATTTTCGTACGTCTGACAACACTGATAATAGGCACTACTTTGAACAATGGTCAAACATGAACGGAGGGAAAATGTTTGCTTTGCACTTTATCTTCTGCCCGCTTTAGCATTCAAGTGAGCTCCGTGTAGTAAATTCCTTAATTAAGGTTAATGTAAAGTAACAATCTCCAACAAAAGATGGCAGCATTACCTCCGTATATGTCTAATGTATTTTTATCCTTGCACGAAATTTGAATGTTGCTCCTATAAATTCAAGCCTAGAGAGTTCTAACTTTCAGGGGAGAAAGTTCATAACCAATTCAAGAGTTCAATCAATGCCGATTTTAATTTTCTTTTTTTGTTCATTGTTCAAAGAACTTCATTGTTATAGGTTTTGATAGTCACAACAACAATCAAGCTATTTCAACAATGAAGAAAAACGAAAATTAGAAATCGGCACTGATCGAACTGTTGAATTTGTTATGAACTTTCTTCCCCGAAAGTTAGAACTGAAATTTCGTACAACGATAGACATATACAGAGATAGTGCTGCCCTCTTTTGACGGAGATCGTTGCTTTACATTAACCTTAAGTAAAATGATGAGTCTGTACACACTACTGAAGAATTAAGGAAAAACACTTGGATAAAATTGACTTTCGCTGAATTTTAATACTGAAGTACAAAAAGGTTTAACTTTCGAAATGAGATATGAACACCACATTTCGACTTTTAGATACTGCACCTCACTGCATCATTGTAAATAAATACATGCCATATGTGATTACTATAGACTAGTTTGTTTTCTGAAGACGTAGATATTCTATGAATGCCATTTTTTTAAATATGCTTTACCGTCACCAAAACTACATAATATGCAAAACTACAACAATCGTTCAAGTGTCTAAGGTCAGTTCCTATCTACAAATACCACACAACAAGATGATAGAACAGAGCATGGCTAAGTCAATAGCTTACCGAATCTCCTCATGCCTCTTTCTCACTTGTTCTACAGGATCATCAACGTTTGAACCTTTATCAGGATCTCTGAGAAAATGTTAATAATTAGTTCCCAACAAATCATAAAAACAGAAGAAACTAACAAAGTTACAGTTACACACCACCACTATTTACAGGTAATAGAAAAGAAAAAGTGCAACAGTTTCGACAGGGAAAAGACATAACCTTGAACAGATTAAAAGAGTTCCAGTGCATGGTGATAAAAGAAATGGTTTTTTATTACCTAAATGTTTACTGAACAACAAAATTAAGTTGAGAGCAACAATGTGATAGGAATTAGGCCGATCACCACACAAGCAAACATTACCTAGTCATCAACGAAACTGAAGAATAGATTTATTTGAAGGATCACGTCCAACTTATGAAAGTTAACGAACGATAATGAAAACATTACCGTACCAATTAGAAGAAACAGACTAGTACATAAAGTCTGGAAGCGAGAGGTCGATAAAAGAAGCTAACTAACATAGCTTTCACTCTCAGACAATAGGTAGTTGTGTGCGGTTAGTGTACTGGTTTTTCATTCAGAAGTCTTGGGTTGGATCCCAGGCTGTGTAGTATTGTTCTCTAAAAATTTTATTTGATCATTGGGATGCAGTTTAATTCAGTATTTAATATTGATACTCAAAACAACGTTTAACTGTAAATGATTTAAAGAAATAAAGTTCTACCTGGACTCCTTCATAAAAACATTAATTCACAGTATTTCACTCGGTCCAAACAAGTTTTATCACACGAATTAAAAGCCAAAAAACTTGCATTAAAACTAACATAGGTACGAATAACACGAACGTTAAAGGGACTGTTAGTGACAATATCTGTTCGTGATGAAGCAATGATGCTTAAAACAAGACTGAATATATATGGCAACATGGCGTCTCCTTAGCAAAAGTTCCGTGCATATATACCGTATTTACTTGCGTAAATTTTCGCCATCGCATTATTTACGCACCCGAATTTTAATGGCCGTTTTCTGTAACTTTTTTCCTCTCCTAATTTGCGCACGGGCCTTTTGTGTGAAAGGGACGAAAATAAAATATCACGCATGTACCGTGCAGCGAAGTTTCGATTTCTGGTTTTCCCTCTGTCAAGGCGGAATTTTGTCATTCCCAGACAATGAGTCATTCTCCCACGCCACTTCTCTCCCCACAAACCAGTTAGCATCTAACTTTCTCTTCTGCATCGATCTTTAACTCGTTATTTTATCGTTTTGAGAAAACATTTTCAAAGCAACGTTCTGTGTATGACATTTTCGCACACAGTTAAAATAAAGAGGGAATATTTTGCGTGATGTGGGTTTGCGCAAACAGACTTGTTTCATATGTCTTTCAAAATTATTCCGTGCATAACGCACACCATTGGTTTTGGGTGATAAAATGTTGATACAATGAACTCTGTCATCCAAACGAGTTGTCTACCTTCGCGGTGATTCATTCAGGCGATGTTCATTTTTTTTAATTCACGCATAATTTACACACCCTCACTTTTTTTCGTGTAAAAAGTGCGTAAATTACGTGAGTAAATGCTGTATATAATTCGCTATAATTGGCTCTTCGCATTAAATATAACCATTTTTCTCTTAATTCAATCACAAATAACTAGATACCAAACAATATTACAACTATTCTGAAACTAATGCTACCAAATGGATCTCGGAAACAGTTACTCGATGAGTTATTAACGTCCTAAACGAGCTGGTGTACTTCTAAGGGACCTACAATTTTTAAAGTGGACTCCAAACCACTCCATTCAATGGACGTAGCTAGAACTGAGCCCGTGACCACACGCACAGAAAGTGAGCACGCTAACCTGTCGGCCACTCCGAGGTCTCAGCATCAGTTATGTTGGATGCTTTTTAGTCATCGGTAGAAAATGGAGAAGTCTGTAATCAAGACTCGAACTTGATTTATAACAAAACAAGCCTATATGGGAATCGAACCCGTAAGTTCCATATGAAAAGTCAATGCGTTAACCGAACGACTACGCTGTTCACTAGGAGTGAAGATCACAATAATTGTGCACTTCTCGACTCTTGTTGATTGGTGACTTACTTCTTCTAATAAGTACAAAACCATGTTGACTACAGTAACATAAAATGTTAATTCAATGAACCGTGCTGAAAGCCTCTTCAGTTTCGGCGATGACAGTACAAAGTTTGCTTTAATAGTAATACAGTGTGATCATACAAGAAGTGTGAATATGTCTGAAATGTGCTCATGCTCTGCACAATTGTTTCATGCATTTATATTACTTTGGACAAAGCCACCAAATATAAGTACTATTGTCTTAAGAGTGTATCTCTCACCAATAACGTTACCACAGTGCAGCGACTGCTTATGTGATGCCAAATGCACAAGTAGAAACTAAATACGCTTAAAAAAAGATACCTCAGCTGTTCCTGTCTCTTCTCAATGTCAGAAATATATGGGCTTTCATTGGCTATCAGTTTCTTAGCAAGTTCCTCGCACTGGTTAAATCTTTCGGATCCAGCTTCGATTTGGTGTTTAAAGTCATCAAATTTGTTTTGCAGAACCTAAAAAAATACATAAGAAATAATTATGACATGTTAGAAATAAAATATCATCAACTAATTACAATTTTAAGCGCTATTAAAGGAGTCTTTGCGATTTTAATAAAATCTCTAGCTGTAATCATAACTCAACATATGAAATATTTAAGGTTAATATAAATTACAGAGAAAAAAAAAAAAGTAGTTATACAAGAATATTAGACCTCTTGCTCTTTGCGAAAGATAGTTTAGGAAAAAAGCTTATGTGCGACTGTATTAATCTTGTTTTCTAACACCTTATTTAATTTTAACTTTTGCTATGGACTATACAGGTGGATATGGCACAAACCCGTCAATGTCTAATGGATGAATTCCCTACGCAAGCAGTCTTTCGAGAGCAAAGATGGAAGGGTAACAGCCAAGGCATTAGCTTAGGTGCCATCCCGCCTAGTGAAACAGAAAAACTAGAAATCTCAGTCAGGATACCGGCTGCAAAATTCGAATCTACTACCCTCTCCACTACTGTTCTTAAGACCATAGCCACGGATCGCGAACACTACGCATCTTACGACAGTAAACATTCCGTATTATCATAAGGATACAATGTAACTTAAAATAGATACGACGTTACAAATTCACAGATAGCGGAACATGTTTTTTAACTAAATTGAAACTTTAAAGGAATATTTCTATTTTAATACTTTTGCAGTTAGATTAATATGCGTCAGTTTGGCTCTTCATAAGTTGGATGAATGCATCGAACTTGAATAGATTAGTTTCAAAATTTTAGGGGAATATTTTGAAGTTGATTTTACAGAGCTACTACTAGCATTTATCACTTATAGTGCTACCTACAATAAGGAACGAAAATCTAAAACAATCACTACTCAGTACTCACACGGAAGTATTATCAGCATTTTCAAAATGTATCAAAGAATCACGCAGAGAACTTTAACCTTGATTATTCTTAATCCTTACGTGATAGGTATTTATTATTAACGACATTTGAAATTCCAGCGAATATAAATTAATAAAACCACCTTCCCTTATCAATGGAAATGAAGAAACTTAATACTGCTAAAGAAGCACCAGCCGTAATGTGAATACCAGCAAACAATATACGACATGCCATAGAATTTAAAAG
>JAGDQP010009888.1:34278-57512 GCA_022664845.1 Lepisma saccharinum
GACGTTACAAATTCACAGATAGCGGAACATGTTTTTTAACTAAATTGGCAATTTAAAGCAATACTTCAATTTTAAAACTTTTGCAGTTAGATCAATATGCGTCAGTTTGGCTCTTCATAAGTTGGATGCATGCATCGAACTTGAATAGATTTGTTTCAAAATTTTAGGGGAATATTTTGAAGTTGATTTTACACAACTACTACTACAATTTATCACTTATAGTGCTACCTACAAATGTACGTCAAAGCTATATTTGAATTTACAAACAAACTGATTATTATTATGAAGTGAACTAACAATACTCTCTACAATAAAGAACGAAAATCAAAAACAATCACTACTCAGTACTCACACGGAAGTATTATCAGCATTTTCAAAATGTATCAAAGAATCACGCAGAGAACTTTAACCTTGATTATTCTTAATCCTTACGTGATAGGTATTTATTATTAACGACATTTGAAATTCCAGCAAATATAAATTAATAAAACCACCTTCCCTTATCAATGGAAATGATAAATGAAGAAACTTAATATTGCTAAAAAAAATACCAGCTGTAATGTGAACACCAGCAAACAATATACGACATGCCATAGAATTTAAAAGAAAAACTTACCAGCAAATGTTCATAGTCCTGTCCATAATCTTCTGACGAAGCGGTTTGAACCTGTTCTTTAATCCACTGTTCCAATTCTGTACTCTCATGGAAGTATTCGTGACGGTACATGCTTTCTAATAGCTTTTGACGACGAACGGTAGCTAATTTTTGTAGATTGCGTAACTGCTGGAACATGACTTGCTGTTTACTTGCGATTAATTTCGAATCGGGATGCTTGCAATTGATCATGGCTTGAGCCATATTTCCCATCTCTGTCACTATTCCGCTGTAGGTGTCCAGCTCCAGTTCCAAAGCCTATGAAAAAATACATATAATAAATAAAAGTGATAACTGAACAGCAGATGATGTAAGGTAGCTCATATTTGCACCCTACCCGCATAACATGATTACCAAGATTCTGACGGAGTCAGGAATCACACGAAAACAGGATAGTGAGCTCTGTTGCCTGTTGTAAGGGAACCAGTCATGTCATATATTTAAGAAAAAGCACCTTTATACCAAAACAAACTTACGTTAAAGCAATATGTGAGGATTAACTATTAGAAAATCAGCTTAACTCTTTTGTATTTACATGCAATAATTAAGCTATTGAACGTTTCGTGTTCCTCGGACGTAACACTTTTTCTCTTGCCAGATAATTCTTACATAGATTATTCTTATTTTAAGTGTGGCCAGATTGACAAATACTATTATTTACGTCATATAGACTACACGCTCCGAAGCTTTCTTCGAAATATTTCCACTGTCATTGTTTACTTGAAGTTTTTAAATGTGATCGTCATTCGTTGCTGTTTTGAATCTCTTGAGCAGTTTTAAAGGTTCTCCACAGAATGGCTGGTTGTCGTAAAGTTCGGACAAACATAATACTTACTGGTTCTGGTCAACAAGTTTTATATCTCTAAAATGTTCCTTGAATCTTGTAAGTACCGTTTTGTTTTCCAAATGTATTATTTATCTCATTGATACATAATACTGTATATTCCTGGAATACATGAAAGAACCTGACAATAACGATTAAATTCCGAATGCAATATATTTTTAAGCTCCTTTTTGAACATACCATGTCTTTCTTTCTTAATAGACTTTTGAATCGTTTGTTCGTTTCTGATACTTTTTAACAAATTGAAGGAAAATCACTCTTTATTCTTAATTGCATTATTGTATTAATTTCTATCTCTTACGTCTTTCTCCCTCTTTCCATCAAATCATAATTTGTTAATTCTCTTAAGGAAGAAACATGTTTACCCTTTGTTTTACATTGTATTCAAGTACCATTTACAATAACTTTTATTCAGAACGAAACTCGTATACGAAGGAAATTTGCCCACATCTGAAATTAACTTTAGTCCCGAGTGATCTACGTTTCCTTCGTACAATACATAGTTCAAGAATAAATATGTTAAACACACAAAATTATTACAAAAAAAAAAAAAAAAGTCTTTAAAACCTAGAGGAATTGAAACTTTCCTAAAAACAATAACAAACTATTTCGTTAGCAGCTGTTTTAATGATCTTATAAGCACGTAGTGGTCTACAACAAATGGTTTTCCTGTAGACTGAGTGACAGGTTACTATCAATTTTCAGCATTATGTCATTTTTCTTATCTTCAATCTGTTTAGACCCTCTGTATTTGTCTTCTGCACGTTTGCATCTGTCCAACAATACTCAGAGAGTGGGGCTGAAAAGGCTATGGGAACTGCAAAAACAATGAGCCAAGGAATTTTCATTTGAAAGAACTGGTATCCATTAACCTGCATATACTTGAGAGAATTACTCTAATGTAAATAGAGTCAAGAATTCAATAATTTACGAGCAGGAAATATCTCAACCAGAACACCAACGCTACTTAGTATATTTTAAATGATCACGATGTCAAAATGGAAAGGAGAAAGAACGACGAGACAGCGAAACTGAATAAGCCTAAGAGTTCCAAATTAGTAATCCAGAGTAGTCTCTCAGCAGGTTAAAAAATTTGTATCCAACTCGTGTACTTTTCCGAACTTTTTTACGAACAGTTACACTCCGCTCACTAAACCAACAATGTGCAGAATACAAGTGCTTAGCGTCAGTTTGGACAATGCGTATTTGTAAATCCTTTCTTACGTGATTTTGTTTTAATTAAGTGTTTTATTGCCTGAAAATTACGATGCAGTTAACTCTTCAGCTTCGGACGAACTCTAAATAGCTCCACAATGAAACAAATGGGTAAAGAGTACAAGTTTCAATTTATTAGGCGGTTCCATGTACGTTTCACTAGTATATAAATTAAATATTTCGAAGGAACTTTTATCAGTTTTGGAGAAAAATCTGCTATAATTTTACATTCTCATTTGTAAATTACACTGAATGAAATGAGCGATTACGTACCTTATGCTTTGTAAGAAGTTTAATGGCTGCATCCTGATCTCGTCCATAGTCCGTGGAACTAAGGACATCATTCTTCTCGCTCAACCAACTCTCCACTTCGCCAGCTTCAAAGAAGAACTGTTGGGCTTTCAACGATAGATCCAGCTTCTTACTTCGTTCTTTGGCATGGTTCTGTAAATCTTCCCACGCATCGCGCAAGTCTTGGCACAGTTGTTCTATCTGTAACATTGAATCACACACAAATAAAATATAAATTTCTTAATTACATTTATTATTTCAAGATGTGCAGCAGATGACAAAAAATGAACACCACTAAGAATCACCAGAGGTCTTACAATGTAGTGAAGAAAGAATAATACTTCAAGGTTCACGGTCAGGGGAAGGCGGTCCTACTGAATTTACAGGAGCAAAATTCAAGACTTTCCCATGACCTTCTTAACGAATTCATGACTACAGACTTACATGAAGCATATATTAGATAAAGCAAAAATAACAATAAGGAACAGAAAAGAATAAGTTCTTACACGGACCGCAGTGAGAATAAACAAAACACCAACAACTTAAATATTTGGGATATTTCGATAATTAACATTGTAGTGGACATGTGAAAAGGAGACAAGAAGGAAAATGTTACTGGAAAAAATCCGATGTGAAGCAAAATTTTACTTCTTCATGACCGGTAGACATTCTGGCGGGAAAATATACTTGTGAATGATTCTCTTGCAATGTGGACAGGGCCTTTAAAATAATTCTACGGGTGATCCATTTATGTTTGTCTTTGATTAACATGTATGACATCACAACATACAATTTTTGAAACAAAGGGACAGCATTCCGTTAAGACAGTTTTAAAGAGACAAAAGATGCATAATCTTCGGACTCTCACAAAGCCTTAGTAAAAACGAATAAAACTTATTGTTACAGGTACTTGTTGCTAACCAACAATTAAACTGACGTGAATGATTCAGTAACTCCTTATTGGCCGGCTGTTTTTCCTTGTACCCGACTGTACATATCATATGGTTTAGAAATATGACTAACTAAACATTACCACGAACTTAACCGTTTCTAAAGACACAACTAATTCTTCATGCTTCTACATATTGTTTGTAACTGCTGCAGTACCAGTAATGGATACCTATCAATTATCAGTTAACGTTAAAGGAATACATTTACATATTCGTATAAACATTTAACCATCTCAGTACACAGTCAGATTCTCAAAATTACACAATACTTTTCTCTACGGCTAAATAGTGCACAATGCTTGAGGAACTCATGTAAGAGATACTAAAAGCAGCGAAATCATATACTATATATGCAATATCTAACTGACTAATCCGTACAATTTTCTTAAATAAAATAATAATTACGCAGTCATTAACTTAAAGATAAAAAAAAAGAACGTTTATCTGCACCTATCCTAACAAATTAACGATAAAAACTAGGCACAAAGCTAAATGTTCCAAACTGCTGAAATGGCAAGGGTAATTTTGTTGCACAAGGACTATAATTTAAATAACAACTAACACCTATTTGCATGCCCTGATGGATGTCATCTAAAAGATCCGAAGCTCATGCAAAACATTAAAACATGGAACTGCAGTTGACACACGTAGTTTGGCTTACCTCCTGTTAGATTAACCCTAAAGAAGAACCTTCCTTAAGATTAACATCATGTTTTGACCCATCTATAGAACAAAGAAGATAACGTGTTACGGGGAAAAGAAAGATATCTGATATAAAGTGAAAGAGTCCTAATGAAGAAAACACTAGAATTACAGAAAATGTAACAATTATATTACATTACCGCTGCAACAAATAGTTCTGTTCTATGGTCTTCTTTTACTATTGATAATTATATTGATTCATACTAATTGCAGTTATTTTAACACATATAAACTGTATTTTCCTTAGTACAAGACAAAAATGGATAATTTTATCAAGATTTCCACCATGTAACAATTCTTCTCACACTGGATAATTATAAAATAAAATAAAAGTTTTGCAAGGACCACAACAGTATTTATTGTTGCTGATCGACTTGATAGTTAAATATGTTAACATATGCACGGAGTTTATACGTGAGATGTTCATAAAGAATATGTGTCTACTTCTCTAACTCAATTTAAAAGAAAATATATATCTATTCTCTTAATAAAAACTATGAAATGAGAATGAAAAGATGAAAATAACTCAAAAGAAAAGCATATTTTTAGTACTCGATTAACTTAACTTACAGACAAGTTGTAAGAGATGCCGATTCAAACGATGACGATGAAAAAACATTGCAATGAATTCATAGGTCGGATTACTCAAATGTATATTTAAAAAATGAAGAAAAAACGCCGTTACAAGAAACCCAACAAATACTAAAATAGGATTGACGCTTGCTTACCTAATAAATTTACGATGGTTTTAAAGTACATAAAAGAGAAAACAAGTAGAGACCCTGCAATCCTTACAATTTTATTTACAAACACGATACTCATCAACAAATCAGTTTACACATTTTCAATACGTGGATCTACAAAATTCCCTGAGCTGATATTTCTGTAGCTTAAATGTTAAAAAAAAAAACTCCCTTTGTTTGTATTACACAAGGACTGTTTAATTGAAGCCAGTTTGAAGTGAAGTGGTAGGGATGTACTCTCCAACGCTCACAAGCAGGACAGGCAGATGAATTTGCTGTTCATTGCTTACCGTCTCCACCTCCCGTTTAGTTTGTGACTAGTACAGCCACCTGATCTTTGCCAACAGGGCTGCCCCTCTTCACTTTATTTTAACTTATAACACACATTGTACACGGGGAATAGCTGGAGAAATGTACTCGAATAACCCATATATTAACAGTAATCTATTATCTTGCGTGCACAAAAATCCACAAACAAATGACAGTAGTTTATGATACAGCTCCTGTGGTCAAGACAAGTTTGCATATTTCGTGGCGGACGACAGTGTACGTCAGACATGTCGCGTCCCGGATAAATATATATATTGTACGGGCCATTCTCGTAACTTTTGACTTCGGCCCGTCACGATTATTCGTCACATTCTAGTTGAAATCCACAATCACAAACATCCATGTCCCAGCCGAGATTCGAACCCGGAACTTTTTTGAGTCGCTGGCTTAGCGCCCTAATCCACACGGCTACCAGGTCGGCACGTCCCGGATAAGTACACGTTGTCCAAACAGCCAAAAGCGTTGAAATAACGGACGCCTAAGTATACGAGTACAGAAATATTCTCCTTATAGCCTGAACCTATCTCCTTATGAGTTGGGTGCTTTAGAACCATTGAAAACGCTCTAAAAAAGGCGGAGTAAATCTGGCCGCAAAGAATTGGTTTCAAGAAGAGCCGATGAACTTTTAGGAACAAAGTAATCTTCCGTTCGCGAAACAATGAGTCTAGTACGTCCAAGTATATGGGAGTTTTATTTGACTTTGTAATTATGTAAACAATATAACTAATAAATACATTTCAGTTGAATACGTCTTGTTGCTCTCTTCTATATTATTTTAGGATCATAATATCTTTGTTAGATAGTATAATATCATATAAGTAAAACAAATAACCTTGTGTATCTAGTTTACAAAATATTTACTATATATATTACCTGTCTCGTCTCTCTATGCGACTGATCAATAAGAGTTTGTCCTGAGGCTAGCGTCTTATCAATCATTGGTTGATGTCCTTGAATCTCCGCCTCTAATTTTTTGTGTTTCTTGTGAAGGCTCTGTGCTTGATACAAATTTTGTCCTAGTACATCCGATGAAGCTAACGGTAAATGTTCTCGTATCCACTGCATTTCGGCATCGAGTTCAAAAGTAAATTTGTGGAATCGAAGTGATTCTTCCAAAGCTTCACGTCGCTGTCTTGCAGGCTCCTTTAAGGCTGCGAATCTACAACGAAATTGATCTTCACATCAGCAATGAAAGCAATTCCAATTTCTTTCTTCAAAATTACTTCAGTAGCATTAATAAGAAGCAGTCAGTGGTACGTACTAGCAAAATACACTGTTACAACTCTAAATGAGGGCATTTATGTACAAAATAAACAATCATGGGGGAAAAGAATTGATTATGTGTCCTTTTTACGTAAAAATTCGCAATTACGAGATCAGACTTACTGCAGGCGGTAATCTGAAGTGTTGATCAATCCCGAGAATGGTAGACACTAAAGTGATTGGGAAAGAAATTCAAGGATGTATCTTGAATCTTCTAGGTATCTTCATACGAACAGATTTTGGCAACATTAAAGAACAGAAAAGCTTTGAATTTTTTTAAATTTCAGCAGAGGCATGAAGGGACCTACAAGAGAACACTGACCCTGTTTGATTCTCAACGGGGGTGCCGCGAATTGAAAGATGGTTATTCGATAACCCAATCTAGTCTGATCTGGAAACTCCAGAGAATACTCGTTGCGTGTCCAGTTTTCTGTAGCATGGAAAATGGAGACGTTTTTGCAGTCTAATCACACAATCTAGCGATTTCTCTCCAGGTTTCTATTCTGGAAGATACTATTATCTAGGGTTCTACTTTCTGGGTTGTAACAAACCAAACAAGAACGTTAAAAACCAATAACCAAGGATCTAAAGAGGAAAATAAAGGAAAAAAACAAACTAACAATGCAGTATAGAAAAGAAGCAACTGTGCTTCTCTAAAAAGAAAGATTAGATTCACAAGCTTGCAAAAGCTCAGCAGCTACACGAAGAAACTATTTTGGATGAGAGATTACGACAGGATATGCCAATACGAAGTGAACAGTTCAGATCTATGCTCCTATGTACAGTCACCACGAACTCCATATTCAATTTCACAATAGATGCTGGAAAAGCTTTCAGAAAATGTAGTACTAGTGAAAGGGAGAAGCTCACTTTCGGTTGCTAGGACTATAAAATCTGAAGTACGTCGTACAAGCTGGTTTAGCATAGATCAATGACGGATCTATTTCTATCCAACAGTTTTGACACAGCAGCGTTGCGGAGACTTTTGCACACAGACACTAACTTAATTGAAAGGAAAAGTATAGAAGTACTAAAACCAAATGATATATAACACGGAAAAATAAATGCTAAGTTGAGTATGAAGAGAGAAATGAACTGTGGGGGAACTTATGAATATGGAAATCACTAGTAAATAGACAAGAGGAGGCAAAACAAGGCATAATATAAACAGAAGCTTTATGAAACATAATAACTTATCTGAACATAACAATAATGACAACATTTTATAGTAATACTTTTTTCTTTCTGCACTAGAACATCTGAAAAGTAATGCAATTTCATCTTCCTCTGGCTTAATTTATCAACTCATTTTACAGCATAATGATTTGCAAAATTTTACTAAATGGATACTTTCAAGTATAGATCTTTTAATCTAAAACAAAGCAAATTCTTACTTGTCTCGGCAGGCACTGCTAGCTTTTAGTATATTGTCTGCATCAAAATGACCTTCATGTGCCATCTCCTCGCCCATATTCACAAGATCATTAATACGTTGATCCCACTGAGCCATATCGTTCTCCACCACCTTAAAAATATAAAATGCACAGTAAATCCCAACAGAATAATCAAAATAATCGTAAAACAAAATAACAATATGACACAAAAATAAAAACAAACAAAGTGTTTAAATAAAAACAAATATCTAATTCAGGCTGTCCGCTGATTTTCAAGGTTTGTTTAATTTTTTACTTGTCAAAAATTAACCTGACGAAAGAAAGAAGTACAACGATTATAGATATTTTGAAAGTGTTCCTTAAATAATGCTTGGTAATTATATATCAATGTCAAAGACAGTTCGTATTAAATAGAGATCTCCATAAATATTGAGGTTTCAACCACGATTCGAATCGCAGAATATTCAAGGCTCATTTTAAACCATATGATTTCTTTACACTATACATGTATTAAATAGATATTTTAAATACCGGTAGTCTTTTAGTAAATGCATGTAAAACAACACAAAAACATACACAAAGGGGAAAGTATTACCTGATGCTTCTTTAAAAGTTCCTTACAACTTCGAAGATCTGCTCCAACTTCACGAGACTGAAGGGAAGTCGCTATTTCTTCAAGCTTTACACGGGCATCTTCCATAGTCCTACAATTAATAATAATAATAAACTCATCAGAAAAGAAACCAGAGGATAAATCAAATCCGAAATAAAAAAGAAACTACACTAAAGAGTTCAAAAAATGTGGAATTTTGGTCGTTTTTCACGGTGGTAGCATGTTACCCTCACATTAAAAGATTTATTTGTTATCTGACTTAGTCCCATTTAAAAACATTTACAAGTTAAATTTATTCTATCTATTGTAAATAACATAATACGTAAAGAGGTTGTGTAGCAAAAACGTACTTACGTGTTTTAACCTCCGTATTGTGAATTTTTGAATTTAATTTTTAAGGCCTTTAGGCAACTTTGGCCCAGACCGGATGGCTGATGATGAGTCAATTGGTGGAACGAAGAAAGTGGGAGAAACCGAGAGAACCCTGAGAAAACCCATGCACACGATGTTCGTTTTATCCTGGAAAAGGATATCTTTGTATAACTCAACTGAAATCGCTCATCCCTATTTTAATTTTCGTTACTACATTCCACACAAGAGAGGAACATCTCTGGGAATTTGGGATATGATCTAAAAGCATGCGTCAAAACTTTTGTTTATAGCTGTACCTAATGAATGAGTTTAATTCAGCGTCCTAAGAGAAATGATTACATACATATAACAACTGAATATATAATCTGTTTCCAAGTATTTAATAATATATGTAAAGAAGGCTGAAGTTAGATATTATGATTATGTGTATTTCCTGAGCAAATCTTAAATGAACGATGACCACGAGTTGTAGAAATTAATCTTGTCTGAATTCAGTTCCGGAATTTTAGAAATTATGTAACATATCTCTATGACTGATCGATCAATATTTGTATTGGATTTATGCAAGCATTCGAGCTGATGCTATCTGATGTTGGTCTTTGCGTAAATGTTTTGAGGGGCCTGAAACAGAAATTTCAGTACTGTTTTAAGAGTGTTTAGTTACCTTACTTGACACTGATTGATCTGGGCTAAAGTTGCCTAAAGGTCATAAATAAATTCAAATTCAGAACTTTACATTGACGCTAAGGAGATTTAAAAATGTAAGTGATATTTTGATATTATATAAAGATCCAATTTTGTTTGTTTGTCTGTATCTGTGTTTGTCCACTATACAAATCTCAACAAATTGATGATTAAAATACAAAAATAAAAATTATCTATCATTCTTACCTGTTGTATGTATGTTGTGCAGCAGCTTGTCGTAGCCTCCTTCCCTTATCCTGAGACAAAGCAACAAGTTCATCCCACGTTTTATTCAAATCCTTCAACATTTTGGTAACATCATCTTGTCTATAGTGTCCTTCATTTATAAGCCCATGTCCAGTCTGTAAAGAAGATAAAACGTTTCTAGATACTACTTGATAAACAACATGAATATGTCTAGTTAGAAATAAAATATCCAAATTTTAAAATGGAATATGTTATTTATGTTTAAAAATAAAAGAGACTTCCGTGAACACAATGTTGAAAAATACTGACACCCTCCTGTTTTTGATCATATTCAAAGGCTTTCAAATATCTACTATCTGTCTAAACCGGACTACCTTAAACCACAAATCAAATTTTCCATTTTAAAATATAATAGTGGAAAGTGAATATAAATAATCTCAAAACATACTTTGCATTAGTAAAGAAAATGACGGTAGTAGTTCCAAACCTATATGGAAGCCTATCTGTTGAAAACAATCTGGTTTCAAAAGATAACCCTAGTAATGCATTTAATTTCAAAACACTGTTCTTAAACAGGAAACGACTCAGAGAAAGTAATTCAGTACAAATGTGTAAAAGTAACAGTTATCATTGGAACAGGGTAGTCAATATTACGTTGTATAAATAAATTCTCTTTAGAAAATATGTACAGCGTATCCACAAAAGGTACGACACATTTTAATCTTTAGTAAATCAAAAAGTAATAAAGATACAAATGAATCTGTAGCATTGATGGACAGATAAAAGTTTGCTTTTAGTTTCCGAATAGGCATGCTAACTCGAATCTGGAAAGAAATGAAACTGCATCTTGATATTCTCCGGGTGACGAAAGGAGCACCTGCACAAGTGTACTAACAAAGGACATACAACGCACTGAGTTTACGTATCCCTCAGTGCTGTCAACTTACTTGTATCTTCTTTATGTTCTAACTTAAAGATTAAAATTACGCCGAACTTTTATAATACCCTGCATTTTAATATAATGGCTATACACTGTAAGTACAGGTAGCTTGTGTTCACTTGGTATTGCTATTTTACCACTATTCACTAAAACAGCGGTGTGATTTAGAACTTGAAACTCATACTTCTGGCGGCAAGAGGAATACATGTGGAATATGGAACACAAAAATCTAAGATTTGAAATAAAACTCTATCCATGAAATTAACAGCGAAGTATTCCTTTGAAATGCGAGAATCTTGCCAACGTTTACAGATGGATATGCAGAAACTCAACTCATCATAAAGACTGATTACTGTCTATAGATACACTGACAAGCCCAATTACCGTATTGGCCCCCAAATATGCCACACTCTTAAAAATCGAGAGGGAACAAGAAAAAAGACAATAACCAGAGAGACTGAGGGAAGAAAAATTACCGTACATAAATATTTTCTTGTAAAGACGATATCAATTATTATTAACTTCAGTACTAAGAAGTAAACATTTTTCTTAACATAAGGTAATAGAGTATACAGTCACCTAACACATTTATACACCACATTCAACATACAACATTTTTAACCCTTTGCTGATGTACTCTGATCATATTCTGGATCATGAAGCAAGAATCCACTAACACAGAAGGGTGATTGATGGCTTAACCTTGTCTGCCGGTGTGAGGGCATGTTCCCTTCCAGAAACCAATCTGAATAATGTTTTCGAAGTTAGTCTTTGAACTGATTGTTTACAACAACATCACGAACCTATACTTTTCAAGTCATGCCTCCGGTATTACGACGAGGTATCTTTTGTAGAGCAACTTTATTCTTTACTTCATGAGTTGCATGCCTAAAAACAGCACCTCTCTCTTGGCGAACAGTGAAGCTCCATTTACAGACGCTAGCTGTATTGTTACATGATTTTAAAAAAGAGAAATAAACATAATTTTTAAACAGCAAACGATATGATGAAATGTCGGAAAATCAAGTAGCGAATATAAGCCGCAACCCATCTTTTCGCAGTTGAAATTTGGATAAAAAGTGCAGTTTATTTTCGAACCAACACAATAAAACACATTTATGCTACTTAAAACTTCAGTAAGTAAATGCAACGTTCCTTTCGGTATTACACTGATTTTAAAAATGTAATTCTGTGTAAAAACGTTTTGTATACACGTGACCAAATGATATAGTAAAATAGAATATACGATAATTACATAAAATGTAGCGTTAGTCATAAGTAACAAAGCAAGACGTACCTTGTTAACACTTCTTAATCGTCCTTCATTGGCTCTAAGTTCTCGCTCAAAGGCTTCGTGCTTTTGCAGTTTTCTTTCCAAGTTCGTTAAATCTCGGTACGATTCATCCCCTGCTGTTTTCAGCTTGTCTCCCAGCCACACCTGAAGATCGTCAACATCAGCTGAGAAGTCCTGGAACGCATGTGCTGCTTGAAGGGCTTGCCTCCTCTCTTGCGCAGCTTCCTTAACAGCGTTACGCCTGGATAGGACTTGATCTCGGCGGTCGTCGATGCTGAAACATTGGAACTCTTAAGTAATCTACTTCTCGGATTCAATGCTAAAGAACAATGTTCCAAAAGATTTGCAATGTTTATA
Source organism: Lepisma saccharinum (assembly GCA_022664845.1). Classification (NCBI taxonomy): domain Eukaryota; kingdom Metazoa; phylum Arthropoda; class Insecta; order Zygentoma; family Lepismatidae; genus Lepisma; species Lepisma saccharinum. The sequence continues at coordinate 47,133 of JAGDQP010009888.1, forward strand.
TGAATCAGAAGAATGAAAGCTACAAAGACACATTATAATAACAATACATATATAAATAAACGTAATTACAGAAAGACTGATTGATCATCTATGTTAAACTGTCAACTACTTTCAAATAAAAACATACATGGGACAGATTAATGTGTGTCACGAAAAGGGTTCAATAATGAGTGACATTGCAATGTTCGCAAAATTTTCAACCATACTGAATTACTTTAATCTACAACAGCCATTACTTTTGGGTGAACCCTTGTATATTATTATTATTACAACACAAAACTAGAAGCTATGTTAAGAGAAGGTAAACATAACAGTTAACTGGATGAAAACAGGGTCGAAAATACTTACTACTTGCTGTCATAATGTTGAGCTGCAATTAGCTTATCTGCCATTTCGCTGAACGTTTTTAACCTTTCATCTTGAGCATACAAAGTATTTTCAAAATCTTCGTGGCGTTTCATAAGTGCTTCCACGTCGTCGATTGAACCCTAGAAAATAAACAATATTCATAAGCAATAACAGAATTAATAATAATAATAATTATTATTATCAAAGAATGTTGAGACATGTGAATATCTTTAGATCCAGTTTTATTGAGGTAAGCTGCAATACTTTTTATCAACTACGATGTCTTCTAAAGAAGTAAGTTCCACGAAAAACGTGATGAAAGTGAAATGTCATCTGGATATTTATTCAAATAACTATCTACATTATTTCAACGGTTGCATCCGATTAATCGGATATCTGAAGAATCAACAAACATATATTCCAAGAACGAACAACCGGACATTCAAGTAACAAAGAAACAGATATCCGAAAAACGAATAAGAAACAAATGACCAGATATTTCAATACGCAAAATTTCACGCTGAATGTACTCGTAAGTACTTACATAATAATTTAACAGTATTACGAATAATTGAGTTCGGAGAGAGCCATTCGGACAGTGGCCAACATTGTCCAGGAAGAATCTCTTGCTGCTTTAACGATAGAGTAATTATTCCCCCGAGAATTATTCGATTATAGGTCAATAGGTTTAAAGAGGACACATATTTTTTTGCAAAACGATCTGCGTTCAGCGGCAAGCGATGAGTTTATCATTGACGTTCAAAAATTATCGCATTATAAAAGATTAAACAGTGAACCATTTTTAAAGGGCGTTCAAGCAGAAGATCTAAACAACCTACCCCATTTTTCAAAAAGAAATTGCCTTCTAGCACACCGCTTCTACCTTCATTCAGAAACTGGTAACAGAGAAAACTACTCCGTTACATACCATTCCTCGTACTCGTCATACGTTGCGCATTCAGATGTTTTTTCTATCTTGCAAAGTAAAAATAAAGTTGAAAGGGATAAATAAATATCGGAGGACTGCAGAGATACAGTGTGCACAATAACACTTATGTCTATTCCGAGTCATATCCCCATATAACTGTGCATATTTACACCAAAATTTTCAATTACCCCGACGAATCATTGTAACATTGTAAAAACAAAAACTCGGAAGGTAAAAATAAGTTGGAGAAAAAGTAGAGTTACATCAGAACGACCCTATACTTTTATTTTAACACCATAGAATTAAAAAGGAATTATACTGATTGCATAAAGCAGTTCAACAACTACAAAAAAAAAAGAAGAAAAACAAGGCGTGTCGGTAAGTAACAGGAAGATCAGGAGGAGATCACAAAGAGGAGATTTTTATTTAATTTCCACTACGATTATTTAGGAAGTCAGACATTTTTAGTATTACTGAATTACTGCAACTGCTAGCATACCTATGTTTAAGTGATGTTTGTACTTACACCAAGATCGGTGAATTCAAGGAAGGCTTCATGACTAGAAGTAGTTGCATCGATTTGATCTGCCTCTCTGTTAAAGAGCTGCAAGTCGTGGCACTGCTGGAGCCAGTCACCCTTCTCCTGCCACCCTCGAAGGACAGCTTGGTGCTCCGCATGCAAGCGAGTCATCCCTTCACGTACATCAACAAGGTCTGGGGCACGGTGCAACAATTGATTGCCTAGATCTGCTATCTCCCTGAATCTACAAGTTAGAGAAACAAAAAAATATAATAGATTTTTTTTTTAAGTCATAGCATAGTCAATACAGTGATCCTAATTTTGTGCTGTGACGTTTTGTCACATAAAATAAAATGTACATAATTATCAATGATTTTGGCCATAGCTCAGTTGTTTGAGAGTTGGTTTCGCATTTGGGAGATCCTGGATTCGATATTAGCGGCACACCATCCTGACTGAGGCACTTCCAGGGGCTTCCCTCAGTCATACCAGGAAAATGCCGGGATGGTAACTTCCACTTAGGCCATGGCCGATTCCTTCCCGCATCTATTGTAGCATCATCCATAGATACCTAATGGTCGTATATAAATTCAAATTATCAGACCTCGTCCCTTCCAACTGCACAGGGAAGCATTTAAGGAGAATGAAGCCTGTGCAAGACCATATTTTGCTCCTTTCATCCTAATTCCACCTAAGACTCTAATATTTTTAACTATATCACTTATGAAACTCGCAAATTCATCGCCACAGTAACAAATGTTCGCCACTGCATTCTATCCTGGGCAAGATCAAGCCAGTTTTCATCACGAAGTTCTACCTCTCGAAGAACCCTTCTAATATTGTCATCCCAACGGTCTCTAAGCCCTCCACCTTCCCAACCACAATGAATGCTCTGCTATCTTAGCCGTCGTGATTTCATTCTTACAATATCGGGTGAATTATACACTCCGTGGAGTTCTTCATTATGCAGTCTTCTCCATTCACCAGTCAACTTGTCCCGTGTCGGTTCGTATAATTTTCTCGAAACTTTATTTTCAAACACTTGCAATTTATGTTCATTTGCCAGGGTCGTAATCTGCCTTCCACAAAGTATTATCGGGAGAATAACCGCTCTGTACACTTTCAATTTAAATTTTCTTGATATTAATCGCCAAATTAGACGCTTCTGAACTGAACAAAAACATGTGCTACCTGATGCTAAAGGATTTTCTATTTCTTCGGTGACCTCGTTCTTGCTAGTTACATATGCTCCAAAGCATTTAAATTTCTTTACTTTCCTAGATCTCATTCTTAGTTGTTGCATTTCTATTTTCTTGATCCTCTGTGTTTCGGCTGTTATCATATATTTTGTTTTCTCTACGTTCACCTCCTCTCGTAAGCTTCTACCAGAACATCGGAGTTACTCTGTAGTGCATCTATATCGTCCACTATTACATCTATATCATCCGCGTGAACGAACAGCTAGGTTCAGTGCATTCCATATTAGTTCCTTGTTGTCCTCTTTTATTTTCAGAATCGCATATTCTAGTGCATACCCTAATATTAGTGCTCATTTTCACACACTTATATGAGCATCGCTCGCACACCCCTATCCTACACTTTTCACATTTCTTCTTGCACCCTCCTTCGGACGAAAACATTACGCACGAAAAATTCAAAGAAGGCCACCCAAAATGTCCATTTAGACTCCATTTAGCAGCTGGTATTTAATCCACTGTCACAGTTAATCAAAAACTTTTACAAGAAAATATATATACATATAATTCCCAAACAACACAACCAATTCGTTCCCAAATATAGAAATGAGTTAATATTTGTTGTGTTAGTTCTTAGTTAAATTAACTCAGTAACGTTTCAATGTACCACAGTCAGATTCTCGAAAGAAGTCTTCCAAGATCTACTTATTGGAATGCCTAAAACGCCCTTAGCAATAACCATTTCCACGTTCTTTTATCTTGTGTTGATGAGTTGGGTCCTAAAGAGGAGTTACACACAGTTTGAGAAAGAAGAACCTATGTCAGAGGGAGTAATTTTCCTTACGTGGATGGGACCAGAGGACTTCTTTCAAAATATGGATTATGTTATTGAAAACGTAACTAATATGAAACATACAAACAAACACAATTCTTGTTAAACTAAATGTGAACAGAAGCTTGAAATAAAGTATGTCAGTAAACTATGAAAAATCTTACTATTAGATTTAGATTCAAATATGTTCACTGTCATTTTCATTACTTGGAAAAAATTTCCCCCACTGACAACTTTTCTCTGCCAAATGCTAATAAAAAAAATGACAATAAGATTAATTCTAATATGAATTTGAATATCTATCATATCTAATAGGTACAAGAAAAAAAATCTTACTCGTCTTCATGTGCTCGGACGTCATCTCCCAACTCCTGATGCTTCTTCAGAAGATTTTCTGCTGTAGCAACATCTCTTGCTGATTCATCTGCATTTAACGCTTCTTTTACAGTTGCCACCCAGTTTAACTGAAACAAAATAGCAAGTTAGTTCAATCGTCGCTCAAATTCAACACGTTTCACGTGTGATTACAAATAGAAAAAATTATGCAACACAAAAACTTATTTCGGACTTGAGCCTTAGATGCCTAGAAGTCATAAAAATTTAATTCAATACAAGACTCATTCCAAAGTTATGCATTCAATTTATGTAATTAAAGGAACCTGACTGAAAACTCAAAAATATCTCAACGCCTCGTTCATCATTTGAAATTGCACTCATTGTCAGGAATAACAAAAAAACACAAAACAAGTTAGAAATGGCGAAAGGAAAGAAATGTATATTAACATACCAATATCGTTCAGCTTCAGTGCAAAGTGAGCAAAAATTTGTTTGACTTGTACTTTAATGTGGTCGTTAATGTAACATCGAAAATGGAGAATTTGCTTATTTTAGCAGTTTCTTGAATCGACTGCTTGATACTGAAACTTATCAGAATTAATAAACCAGACTAACGCATACAGATTTGTACTTCCGCATTTGTCAGACTGGCATTTTTCTCATTAGCTTCACGTGGAAATATACTGAACGTAAAGTTATTCCGAACGAATAAATTCTAGCTCCCGTCCTTCAGGATATCATCTGGATCCGATGGTAGACAACAGGAAACCACCAATGATGAAACTTTTCCAGAGACCTTCACGCAATACATCTGTCTCTAGGTAGAATATCAACCATCATCATTAACTGAGATTAAACACAAATGTTGAGATAATTACCAAACAATTCTAACCACTATGATCACAAGTAGTATACACAGTGTTCGATTGGCCGAGGATTTTCCCTGCTGCGTGAGGATTCCATCCCCGGTTGTTGATTCCGAATATCATCCCAACCAGGAATAAAAATCTTTGTATTTCTACCCAAACAGGTAGTAAGTTGAAATTAACCAGCAACCATTAGTTTTAGGATCTTCCCTTGGTAATTTATAACAAATCGAACACTGAGTATACACACTTTTGAAGTACCACTTTCTGTTCATCTTACGCCCATACTTCGTACTTTACAACCATTACTGTATCTATAAGGATATTTCGTAACCTTGATAATAAGAAGAATCATATTTGATAGCAAAATTTCTATGCCTTCACTCACTCGAAATAATAGTGTAGAACAAGTCTTCCACGTTTTATTCCACACAGCTTTTCACTTTTGCCCTATTTGCAAATAATGGGAAATTAATGAAGGGAAAAATAAATTTAAGCACACACACAAAAAACTTACCAAGCTTTTTGAGCCATTCATGAAAATCTGTTGTCCTACAGCGTCCTCTAACCTTGATCGACGTTCAATCGCTTTCGTCTACAAAAGATGAAAAAGATTTAAGTTTGATTGTAACTACTATAACTACTACTACCGATAATGTTAACAAAAAAACCAAGACCAATTATACACTATACTATGAGACATTTAACAACTACACTGACTACATGTAAAACAAACAGGCTGACGCAGAATAGATCCTACTATCCGATCGGTTCCTTTACAACTAACATATTTAATTTTCTGTACTCCTCGCACCTAACCTGAACCAGTCCAAATCCTTCGCTGTTCAAAGCCGAGGACAAATGGGAAATTTTCATTGAGGAACACATGTAAGCTTTTTACACAATCGTTAATTAGTTTCTACTTCATTTTTATCATGTCGTTCATTTCTACTCTTTTCTTTTACCTAACTACAACTACAAAAACTACTACTGGTATCACATCACTATACCACAACTAGTACCTCTACCACCACCAGTAATAACAAATATTATAATGAGTACCCTATATTACCCTAAGTGTTTAAAGTGATGTGGGGAAAACGGGTTTGACAGACAGGATCTAAAAAGTTCACTCGCTAAAGGTAGAGTGTACAGGGATGAATGAAGCCGTCAACAGGGTTTTTGTCCGTGCTCTGTGATGGTGAAATGAAAAATGGATGTCCTGAGCGAAAACAAGGTAGGTGCAATGTTGCTACAGTGTATTGCGAAATGGAATGTTGTTACATGATACTGAAACAAAAGGACTACGTGGAAAAACTGTATGTTTGGTTATATTTGGGGCGAAGAGCTATCTATGTATTGAATGTTTAACAATGTAACATATGGGTTAAAAAAATCTAAATAAAATAAATTATTACAAAGTGTTGTGTTGTTTTACTGTATTTCATTTAGTATGTCAAACCCACGATTTAAAACAATCAGCATTAAAGATGAAGGCCTGTTAAATAAATTGTGGTTTGGCATAATCAATAAAATGCAATAGAACAACACAGCCCTTTTTTGAACATTTAAATTTTTTTCACCCACATGTTAATTTTATCAAACATTTAACACCCTCCCTAAATATAACCAAACATACAGTTTTTCAACCTAGTCCTTTTGTTTCATTATCCAGTAACATAATTCCATTTCACATTACACTGTGGCAACATTGCACCTACCTTGTTTTCGCTCAGGACATCCATTTTTCATTCCACCAGCACAGAGCATGGACAAAGACCAACCTGCTGGACGGCTTCATTTATCCCTCCAGACTTTTTACTCTTCCGTTTTTACATGATGGAACTAATATTTAAGTTGGCGAAGCTAGTAGTGCTTACTATCGTCCAGTTCTTGTGCGATACAATTGGCAGAGACGAAAAAGCGCCAAGTTGAAGGTAAGTTTAAGTTTTTGCTACAATGTTAAACTCATGGCATCACCACCTACCTTTATTAGATTCTATTAAGATAAGATACTTGAACAAATAACTTATTGCCTGACACTTTATTTATGTTTCTATATCCTTCCGAATATGTGCATTTCACAGTGATACACTAACATTCTACCATAGCAAAAGAACTTTCAAATACCTAAGCCAGTTTTCCTCTCCATCGATTTCTATATAGTTTGAAATAAAACTATTACAAGTAAGTACTTTAGGAAAACTTCTTCCAGTGGGTGAGCGATTTTGCTCATCACCTAGTAATCAGCGGTTTCGGGTTCGATTACCGGTGACACACGTTGAACATAATGGTTAGGAATAAACTTCAATCTGTAGGTCCCGTTCTTAGGACGTGTTCTTAGAAAGTAATCGTAAATAACTATCGGTTCATGTTGCAACGGAACCTTTATGTCATTAGTCTGCCTTAAATCAGAATACTCATTATCTTCACTTGTTATTACTTTTACAAACTTACTCATACTCTACTTCTGCTACTTCGAAACTTCATGAATTTCTCAGAGTATATGAAAGATATTAACGTCCTAGCTCTTTGGCTGACAGAACATTGCTCAAGGTTCCCTGTGCCTTAAACACGTACCTTTACTTTATCCCAAAGCTCCTGGATTTCCTTCTGTCTTGCATTAACATTTCCTCTCTCGTTGGGATACGAAGATTTCACCCTTAAAATGAAATACAAATAAGCTATATTACATTTCCTTATATATATAACACATTGCCCATTTCACAACAATACATTGTTCAAGTTACCGGAACAAAAACCTTCAGAATATGGCTCCTTTATCGAATTCTTTACAGAAGATCATTAAAAGCATTTACTTAATTCTGATGATGAGTTTTCAACGAAAAACCTGTTTTATAAAAGCTGGAAATTGGATTTTAAACAACAAAGTACCGGTTTCGTAAAAAAAAGCTTTTGGAAACCGAAAAACAAATTTGTTGTGCTCATTTTTGGAGTATACAATATCGGTAACTGGAGGATCTCATTTAAAAAAAATCATACGTTGCAGTTTCCAGCTTTCAAGATAATGAAATATAAACATTTTAATTTCTCCGGAAATATTCCGGTACGAAATTTGAAAGTAAAATGAACTAGGGAACTAAATGTAGTGAGAAAATAATGTAAGTAAAAATTTACTGTGGTAAATGAGATGGTAAATTGGATATGAGAACATTTGTAATATGGAACAATACTCCCAAAATTCATAAAAATCGATCAACTGTCTCTTTCTTTAATTGTATCTTTCAAAGAGTGGGGGGGGGGGGGGGCGCTTTAAACTCTTCCAATACAAAGTGAAAGGAGCTTACGAGTTTGCCAATAAATTGACTCTGTTGACTTTCTCTTCAACTGGTGCAAGTTCTCTCTCCAGATTTTGGTGGCGTCGTTGAAGTGCTTGAACAGTTTTTAGATCAGGGCCTAGTTCATCCGTGTCCAACTGAGTCATCTTCTCCAGCATCCAGTCCCTGGCTTCGTCACACGTTCGGTTGAAAAGCTCAACACTAAAATAATAAACAAAATATATTTAACAACAAAGTTTATTTTCGAGAATTCTTCCACATTATGCCTCTACATGAGCAAAACTATTAGAACAACTCTTTCCTGTTTCATTATAAGTATGAAATTTCGAATCCATTAAGTATAATAAAAGAAACTTTGACTTCATTGTGATCATGCACAGCAGTGTGAATATCGCTTAGTTCCGCTTTCCACCTGATGACCATACGGACCATCACGACCTTTGTTACCTTGCGGCAAACAGAACTGTGAACTCACTGCCAATAACACATTTTCAAAATACGAGTTGAACTATAAACAATATTTCAATTTCTTGATAACATTTTTATTCGTTCTAAACTTACGGTGATGGTAGTGTGTAACGATTTTAGGATATATGAAAGATAAGGAAACTACAAATAAAGGACACGATTTTCGGTTCCCTCTCACGACACGACTTCACGCGAACTCAAAAGTTAGAGAATTTCATCCAAAATCAAGCTTGACAAGAAAGGTTATTTTGAAACAGTTGAAGCGACAATGGTATAACAAAGGAATCCTTTTTATGTTACAGTTGAGAACATATGAAAGGTTTATCGGAATCACAACTTGATCATTACAGGACTCGGTAATATATATAATACGCAAGTTGCAAATTACATTATAAGCCGTATTCGTGTTCATTTAATTCTAAGTTTCAGCAATATAATGAGTTAAATTAAATTACTACTCCTACACATCATTTGCGGTTTTTTTTTTCCTAGCTTGCAAGTACAATAAAGATCTTTTTTAAAAGAAATTAGTTCTGTGTCACGAATTCATATTTCAAGAACAAGGCTACAAAATTTTAACAGAATCTGTTGAAACCTAAATAAAATCACTAGTTTGAGACTCGTAACTCTCTTATGCAAGTACAGTACAATAAATACATCGCATTGAACCAAGAGTCTTTAACGCACAAGGAATAAGAAAAATACCTGGAAGCTCCTTCCAAACTTCTCTCCTTTTGGCCTTTGAGCCAGTTAAGATGATCCCACAGCTGGTGGATTTGATGTTGGCGAGCTTTAATTTTGTCTAGTTGACTATGACCTTGTCTCACGAATTCTTCAACAGCTGCGTCCAAAGCTTCAACACGTTTGCTACTAGCTGATAAGTCAGTCAAGAATTGCTAAAAAAAATAAGACATCAAGTATGTTTGTTATTACTATTATGTACTTCATTACTGAATTATTGACTGAACAACAAAATATATCGATTCTGTTATTTTTTGTTCTTACTTACACATAAAACTTTTATTTACAACTACAAGTACAAAAAAAAAATGCAGACTTCATCAGGAGGACTCATGATAAGGAGATACATCAATATACAAATTTACACTGCTAGGAATCAACTCACCTCGAACTTGTGTTTGGCAGTTTCAACATTATCCGCACTATCGTCTGTTCGTAACATGCGTTCTTTGTCCTTGATCCACTTCTCAAAGTCATCACATTCGCGATAGAAGCCATAAAGATGGATTGCATCCTCCAAGAAAGCGTGCCTTTTCTGGAAAATACATTTCAAGTACGCATAAGTTTAATGCATATATTATTTGACATTTATAAAAATATTTAAACACAACAACAAAGAAAATATACCGAACGCTGAGAATGAAAATGAATATAAAAAAAAACATAGTTAAATAAAAACTGTGCACTAAAATCATACGAGCCACTATGGTCTCACATACGAGACTTTTCACACGCATTACGTCATTATTTATTTTAACGCGAATGTTTACGCCATAATAAATTGTTATTGACAACACCAACAAGACAAATTTAACTACATATTTTATTCTTGGATTATTATTATTA
>JAGDQP010009889.1:6878-32006 GCA_022664845.1 Lepisma saccharinum
TATTTCGACAAACTTCTTAATGTACACAACAGAGAATAAACAAACAAATTTGAAATTTATGCCTCAGAAGGGAGGATACCCGAACCACTCGAGACCGAGGTTGAAATGTAGATAAAGAAACTGAAAACTTTCAAATCACCAGGAACAGACAATATTCCAGCCGAATTAATTAAAGCGGGAGGAACGGCATTAATCAAGAAGCTACATACATTGATAAGTGCTATGTGGAGAAAGGAGGAGCTTCCAAAGAAATGGAAATAAACAATAAATCGTACTGTAATAATTTCCGTGGAATTTCTTTACTCGCAACAAGTTACAAACTGTTGAGTAATATACGGATAAATCGCCTAAGCGTATATACACAGATGCAATAATTGGAAATTGCTAATGTGACTTTAGAAGAAGTGGATCCACTTTGGACTAGATTTTCGCCTTGAGACAAATCTTGGAGAAGAAATGGGAATACAATGGAACTGTTCACCAGCTATTCATTGATTTTAAGAAAGCATTTGCTTCTATCAAAAGGGAAAAGTTATACAGTATTTTGATATGATTTGGAAATCCGAAGAAACTGGTTCAATTAGTGAGGATGTGTCTCAGCGACCCCATATAGACCCTATGTCAGATAGTTTCGAGATTAATTTAAAAAATTTATTGTTCACAAAATGAATTCTTTCGATAAAATGATTTTTATTGTAATGGTAATGCTCGCTCTACCCTAGGTCATAATGCAAGAAACATACTCCTCTCCGAAAACTGGTTCTGCGTAAGCCATTTGGGTTGTTTTATTTGAAGTTACATAATACAAATTTTGAAAGATGATATATTTTATCTAAATTTTTAACCTTCTGTTTCTGTAGTTTACTGCATGCAAATTTAGATATACTTTTTTCTTTCCCTTGATGTGCCTGCAAATCTTCTGCGGGAAGTTTCAGATTCCCCCTCTCCCTTCCTCTTTCTCGTATTTTGCAGTACTGTTTGCTATATCGATTCCGTAACTTGAAACGACCGAATCTTTTAGTATCGAAAATTTTGAATAGCATTAATCTGGTAAGGTTTCAGTAAAGCCTACTGCGTTAAAGTACAACGAACGTAGTCAATGCATATGTTAATTTTGACTAACAGCAGTAGTGCAAAGATGAATTTGGACTGAAATACGTTTCTGTATGTAAACCGATTAAAATGTTGATTTGTTTAAGCACCTTAACGCAGTTTCGGCCTTTGTAACTAGAATTTCATTCGCTAGAGTTACAATTGATTTTACTAAGAAAATTTTTCTCTTTTGAAAACTACATATTTTAGTACCTCGAATTTTAGACTTTCGTAACTTGAAAAACAACATGTACTGAAAGCGGTCGTATTTGTCATACGGACTTCATATGTTTTAAAGCTCATTGATGAGTACCAAGCAAAGAAATGGGTTGTATTCTTTTGAACCAAATCATTAAAAACTAAACTTAATGTAACCCAATCTAGCAGATGTTATGCTACGAGAAATAGATTTGGTATGATTTTTTAAAAAATCTTATCCAGATGCATATGAAATATCACTATGATTTTGTTTTAAGAGTTATACAATATTTTTAATTGTTTCTTAGGGAAATAATAAACAGTAAATCCCATATTTTGAAGTTTTGGGTAGATTAGCACGTTAGTAGATTAGCTGGTACAGTATGTTGTGTTTTAATTGAAATTTGCTGTGACCTATTAAGGTGCCCTCACGTTACTAAAACTGAAGTCAGTGTTTAGATAATTTTCATTGTTTTCACTACCAATGGGTGTAAGGCTTTTTCTAAATTTAGATTAATTTCTTTTATATTAAGTGCGATAGTGTTTGATCACCTGAAAACCTCAGCGACAGAAGTGCGTATGTACCGTCACAGCTTCTTCGGTTCAGTGGGATGAGAATGTTAGGTTATTGTTGTAGGATGAATGAGGTTTGGTTGTAGGCTTCCGGTGTAGCATTGCAGTTATCGTTTTAGAAGGTGTAGAAAGCGCCTTAGACTGGAACTTCATATGTAGAGTTGTTGATGGGTTTCCGGCCTGCGTTACCAGGGTGGTTGGCCTGGCGCCCACCTGGTCATATCGTTTCCGTTCTTTTGGTTAATTAGTATATGAGTGATAGGAGGAAAGTGAGTTAGGATAAGTAGAAGAGGATGGTTAAGAATGAGGCCAGAATGAGTTTTTGCTGGCCACTGAAACTGAAGTAGTTCTGAATGGTAGGCCCCTATTTGATCACTGAGGTTCCGTGTCTAATATTTATTTATTTATTAATACATTCTATGACAACAAGGTTGCATGTGAATACAGTCAACAAACAAAGTTAAAAGGAACAACAGTAACATCTGTAGTTATAGCAGTATATAAAAATAGCATATGTATCATGAATTTACAGTCATCACATGAATGCCAATTAAATATTAACATTTAGAAGAAATAAAATGTTGCAAATTTTCGTCCAGCGGATACCCTTCGCCTTGTATTAGCAAGTTTTTTTTACAGCTACCTTAAATTTTGCATCTAAAAGGTTTTTTACTTTGTTTGGAAGAGCATTAAAAAAACTTTATACCTTGTGCAATATATAGGATTTATTTACTTTTTCCAACCTTACTTTGGGCTTAATCAGTAATTCCTTACTCCTTGTGTTATAGGAATGTATTTCAGACCTCATCGTAAAGTCTCCCTTATGTCTCTTTATAAACAAGATGACATGCAAAATATAAATAGTAGGTACAGTTTAAATTTTCAATCTTTTAAAATGTCCTCTACAAGATTCAGAACTAGACTCCTAATAGCTCTAAGTGCCTTTCTTGCCAAAGGAAAACCTCTTTAGCTCTTATGACATTTCCCCAAAATATTATTGCATAACTTATATGCGACTGTACAAATGCATGGAAGGTCATTTTTAAAGAATCTAATGATAAATTATACTTTAACCTTCGCAGCAAATAGACATTTCTTGCCATTATCTTCAGTGTATGATCAATGTGAGCACTCCATGATAAATCGCTACCAAAATAGGCTCCTAACAATTTGACATACGGTTAGCAATACGGTTTATATTATTAGAGTATAAAAAAATATTTTCGGTTTTCCGTTGATTCAGAATTAATCCATTAGATTCAAACCACGCATTAGCCAATTTTAACTCAATGTCAACCTCTGTACTTAGGTAAGTCAAATCTGTTTCACCCATAATGATAGTGGTATCATCTGCATGTAATACCGGGGGAAATCGCAAAGAGTCTGGAAGGTCATTTACATAAATATCAAACAAGAATGACCCCAATATGGATCCTTGGGGAACACCTCTATTGATCATTAAAGGATCAGATAACCTTCCATTCACCCTAACAACCTGTTTACGATCCTTCGAATATATAGTGAGAAGATTTAAGCCAGTCATATCGATACCATACAATTTCAATTTATTAATAAGTAAAGAATGAGAGATGGTATCGAAAGCTTTACTTAAGTCAATAAGAGTTAAGGAGGATGTATTTTGCTGTTCTAGATTAATATTAATTGAATTCACCAATTGCATCAATAGTACACTTTCCCGCTCTGAAACCATATTGGCAACTGCTCAGAAAATTATTCCGATAAAGTATATTTGGAGCTGTTCCAATAACAGGCATTCAAAATCTTTTGACATTATCGGAACCAATGCAATTGAACGGAAATTATTCAGATCCCTAGTATTTCCCCTCTTATGTATCGGTACAATTATTGTATTCTATAGAACATCACGGAAATTACCCTTCCTAATGGACATATTTATCAGAAAACAAAATGGAGAAATTATTAAATCAATAACATGTTTCAACAAAAAGGAAGATAAGCCAAATACATCCTCTGAGTAGCTAGACTTTAGCTTCTTTACAGCGAGTATTACACTGGCCTGCGTGACCTTGGAAAATTTGAACCCTTGTTTCTTCCGTTGTAACTTCTTGAAGAACTGCGAGGATTCCATTGATTTAGTACCTAGATCGACATTTATATTGGGAATGTGATTTACGAAATAGTTGTTAATATCGTTCATCTCACACTCAGGGTATATTTGAGTCTTCGTGAGACAAGAATTTTTCTTAATCATAGACCAAGCTGTCAAATTTCTATTAGTAGATTTTTTAGTGAGGGAATCATTATAATTGATCTTAGCTTTGGTAATTTCCTGTCTATAAGTTTTCTTTATTTTTTTATAAATACTCTCGGCCTTTATACTTCCATTTTTTACATGGCCATGCCAGTAAAGTAACTCACTTATCATTTTTTTAAGATGCACATTGTACCGTGGACGAAAAGAGCCATTATTATTGCGTTTATGTTTGTTCTTTTGAATCATGGGACAGAATTTATTTATTCCATAACTAAGTAGTTCCATTAATCTAACCCAAGCAATATTTATATCATTAAGACTCTCTATTAGCATCATCTCTTGCGAGTTTATGAGATAATCTCGAAGGATCATAATATTGTTCGTGTGTACACGTCGAATGAACAATTTATCTTTCAAATTTTGGATTGAATTTTTTTTACAAAATAGTATTTAGCTGGAATGACATAAATTGCCCAACGTCCCAAATGGTCAGACAATTTGGGTTCGATTTTACCACACATCAATTGACCCGGATCGACATTGGAGATAACATAATCTAAACAAGACTGATTCCTGATAGGCAAAGTATTAAAAAAAATAAAAGAGAATAAAGTGTTCTGACATTTTTTACATCGTTGCAGTTATCCTTCAAAATTCGACATTTAAATCTCCTGTTATTAAAAAAAAGCATATTGAGAATAATTTTTAAGATATTAAAAAGTGTATCCAATATTTCAAGGAAAGCCATACTAGTATCTGGAGTACGATATAATGATATCATTATTAATCGTATTGTTTGTATTTTCACCCCAATAACTTCAAAGGGTTTGGTTTAACACATTTTGGATAAATCCAGTATCTTGTAATCCATATCAAAATCCTCCCTTAAATATATTGCCACACCACCGTAATTATTATCTCTACAGAAGTAGTTGATTAATCTATAGTTCCTAAGAGTATACATCTGGATTTCTGATATGTTGAGCCAATGCTCATTTATACAATGGAACTGGGATTGGAATTCTTCGTTTCTCTGCGTTGTGATGAGATGTTCTGTTTTTTCTGCGCATGTTTTGTTCGCTCTTTCTGCATTGCTTATGAGCATTGTGCTAGCTCTTGGAAAATGCAGAATGTGATGTAAGCTTATATACTTTGAAGTTTTTTCCTCCCTTTTGAGACATGCTTATATTGGTGTTTAATGCTTTTCCGCTGTGCTACTGCGGATGTGGGTTTTGGAATGATCTTAGTATCTTCGCATGTTCAATTCGCGTGTGCTTATGTGTGACCTTTCTGCTACCTCCGCACTCTCAACCCCCTCTTTCAATTTTCTTAGCCGACACTGCCAACTTCAGTTGATCTTTTGTTGTCTTTCCCGGTCCTATTTACAGTGCACGCTTCTCGTCGATGCGATGTGACTAACGAATGTAACCCGTGGTGGGGTAGTGTCTGGTTTGACCTGCTTCGCTCTCTCGGTCTTTCGTCTGAGCTTCTGCTGAGTGTATTTACATTTTTTTATTTTATTTAATGAAGTCCGATTATATATATTTTGTTTTATTTCGGCCATCGTTTGCGGCAAATGTTATAACTCAGGTAAATGCTGGGTCGGGGATTATTCCGGCGACTTCATCCAGCCAGGTGGTGACCAGGTTAGGGTCACTTCTTGGTTGGCGTTTCCGAAGTTACACGGTCTGACTTCCGTTAGTGTTACCTGGGGAGTTACAATATGTAACAAACAAAAACGAGATCACGGAAGAAATAAGAAATCACTTACAAGTAAAGTACCCGAAGTGAGGACTCGAGTTGCTCATCAAGTGATACCTTAAATTGAAGCTAGTGACGAGTATAGTACACCTGTGAAATCCTAGCTGCAGAGCTCCAGTAATAACAAGGTTATGGCGGGTTAAAGTTCAAATAGAAAGCGAATTTAGCTGCTTGTGATGTCCATGTTTTGCTGATTATCCCGATGGTAATACGTCGTACGTTGCTCCCAATTAATGTAATGTGTAGAATGATATCCCTCTCTCTGCCTGATATCCCGCTTTCTTTTATTCGTGTATGAATGTTCTTGTGCATGTTTGCTCCTGTTATTGATGTCAATAAAAGGTCTTTTTAGGTAGATTTCGAAGAAAATATACCTATTGAGATCGGTACGATATGAAAGTGTATATTTATATATTAACACGCTAGCGGCCATAATTTTGAAGATATTTGAACCAAATTTTTATATGTTGTTTCTAGGCTTAATAGCTCGGTTAAGTTCGTTAATGAGCAAAATCGGTCGCCATCTTGGATCCAAAATGGCCGCCGAACCCATTGTTGTATAGAATACACAGCCTAAACCGCTAGGGCTATTGAAATCAAATTTGGCATAAAGGTACAACATCACTTTTTGATTATGAAAATGTTACCTAATGAGTTCAAAGACGCCATCTTGGATCCAAAATGACCGCCCAAAATCCCATTTTGCACACCGTTTGAGCGGGATAAATGAAACTTTACTTGAAGTTGTACTATCACAAGTAGGTCACGACAAAATAAGAAAACTTTCAAAAAGTCGTCAACTTGGATCCAAAATGGCCGCCCCAAAAACCCAATTTCCAAATCATTGAAGATAGAGAAACGAAATTTTCAATGAAGGTGTATGACCAAGAGTAGGTTACAATAAATGGGGCAAATCTTCCCTTTGGGGGCGCAGCCAACCTTGGGAGGGTGAAGATGTACTCCGTGGTGGTGTAGTGCTGCAGTGAGATTTCGGTTAAGATAAAGGAGGCGCATCCTCTCAAAAGCACTGAAGTTGGGGGGCGAGCCCCGGCTCCCAGCGAAACTTCGAAATCTACCTCAGCCTGTAGGCCTACCGAAAGGGATTTTTTCTTTTCGTTCCAGAAAATGGAAGCAGGTGCTATCGTTCATGCTCTGTATGAGAAATATGGATTTGTTAATAGGAGAATGAATAGGTATGAAGATTCATTGTACAAACAAATAGTGGAGATACTTGAGGACAAGATGGAAATCATAGAAGAAGTTAGAACTCTTGGATTTGCTGGTGACAGTGATGAAAGCGATGATGGAGACTACGGTGATGACGTCTTTGATGATGAAATGCCAAGTACATCGCAAGGTTCTCAAACACATCAAGAATCTCCGACACCTGTAGCTTCTTCAGGTGAAGAATATCAGCCTTCGCATAAAAAACAAAAACACATCTTGGACGATGATTATAAAGAAGCAGCTTACATGTTTTGGAAACACAATGAGAACCCGGAAAAGACACGAAGGAAATTTTCATCTGTCAAGTCACAGTATAGATTAATTCAATCGAAAAGCATCCTCTTTGAATATGAGAAAAAAAGGCAAAAACCCAGTTATAAGAAACTTAATGCAGCAGTTCACGATAAATTCAAAGAAATGGTCGAGAGATGTGCAATTATACACGACAGGACTCTTCGCTTTTGGGCTCTTCAGATAAATAAAGAGCTAGATCCGGATAATACTCTACAATTCAAGGCATCTCGTCACTGGCTGTCTAATTTTAAAAAGAGAAACAATATCGTCAGTCGTTCTATCACGCATAGGGTTAGCAAAACGTGGAAATCAAAAGAGGCTGAATTAAATCACTTATCTACGACATTTATTACGTCCATGAAAGAACTTATCTTACTAGAAGACCTGAATCCTCGTCAAGTATTAAATGCTGATCAAAGTCGATTTGACAAGGAACTCCATGCATACAGGACACATAGGACTAAACGTACGGTGGTTGTAAGAGGTGCATTTGGATCAGTCAGTGCTACTACTCATTCATATATGATCATGCCGGTTATTGCAATATAAATGCGGTCATGGATGGTGAAATATTGCGTCCGATGTACGTTCTTGTATCCGAATCCAGTGGTCAATTTCCAGGAAATAAGCAAAAAGATCCCGGTAACATAGTGTCCCATCCAGGAAAGACTGCAAACATGAACAAAAGTGGTTTAAAAGAGTTTTATTCTGTATTCTGGAATAGCCTGCCTGCCGATCGTTATAAAGTCTTGCTTTTACTGGATTCATGGAGTGCAAATAAGGATGATAACGTATCAAAAGAATTATGCCCTAATCATATAACACTGTTCAAACGTTTAATTCCTGGTGGTTGCACTGGTTTCATCCAACCACTTGATGTTTACTTCTTCCGTCCATATAAATCATTTATCAGGTTCATTACTGACACAGTCATCGCTTCCTCAGAAATTAATATCTGGCATCGGGATAACATTTTACGAATGCAGTCCTTCACTCTCTTCCAATTCAGCGCCTCACGATTTCGCAACATGATCAGGTTTGCGTTTTACAAAAGCGGCTACTTGGATGAGGAGCCCGAGCCCTGGAATTTTCCATTGGATTATTGTTTTGATTCTAATATACGTGATGAGTGTTACAAGACCTCATGTGAGAACATCTCTTTTGTCAAGTGTGCTTATTGTGAGCAAAGTATCTGCTTATCACACGCCTTCATTGACGATTTACATATTGATTGTATCAATGTGTAGTACTTTGTACGTGCCTCTTTCCTTCAAATGAATCGCATTTCAATTCAAACCCATGTCCTTCTGACTTTTGTTCTGCCTTTCGTTGTGACTTGTTTCAATACAATTCGCTTTCTCTTTGAACTTTGACCCGCCATAACCTTTTTATTTCTGGAGCTCTGCAGCTAGGATTTCACAGGTGTACTATACTCGTCACTAGCTTCAATTTAAGGTATCACTTGATGAGTAACTCGAGTCCTCACTTCGGGTACTTTACTTGTTAGTATCGGCGAACAAATGTTTCTTTCTATTCAGTCAAGAAACTCCTAACCTCGTGATTAATATCAAGGAAGTTGATATTAAAAATATATAGAACAGTTATTCTATCATACGTGTGTTTTGACATTTTTTAGAAAAATAATACGGGCCGAAACGGGACAAGATGAATGAAGGATGGAGGATAATGAAGAATCCACAGACTACGATTTGCCCGATGTTGCACTCACTAAATTTAAAGAACGGAATTCCGCTCGATTTGAGCGGAATATGTCATAATATTTGCTCAAAATATTTGCTTTAAAAGAAACCGGGATAATTATGTATCCCGAAGTAGTTTGTACACTGGGAAGAAGGTTGAGAAACAGGGACAATCCCGGTTTTCCGGAACGTCTGTTCATTCTTAATTGTAATTCCACTTATCTGAACTTAAAACATGAAAACGTTGCTGTGTGCATACCTAATGTTTACAACATTTTAATACCGTTTCTTCCTGCATATTCAAAACGGGGTAAAAAGACAGTGCGTCTGGAATCATCCTTAGACTGTTCGCAGATAAGTACGTAGACCAGAACATAAAATAAGTTTTATTCTTGTTTCTGCAAGTGCGTTCTACTTAAATAAACGTTATTGTGTTCACTTCATACCGTTATTTTTCACACTATATATGTGCGCAGTTTGTGATATTAGCGCATAATACGGTATAGCAAACATATGCAATATGTCATTGAACAACATGATGTGTGTCTCACAATTTATTAAATTATTTATAAACGTGTTGTTATTTGCTAATTTTTTTTGCGCATGTAACTCACTCAAAGTCTAAAGATAAGGAAATATAATACTGTCTCGTCTTTGTTTGTACACATGTTTGTATGTTTGCTTTTTCCTTATTTTTGATGACACCTGGACACAATAGGTAGTCAAGGAAAATGTGTCACACATGTTCTTGTTTTTGTGTTTGTTTACTTCGATTTATCAACTGGATTGAGGTCTTTCCGCGTTACTTATAATGAATGCTCGTGTGTGATATTGGAAATAAAAAATAATATTTTATTTACTGTGGCGTCGTGGCATTCTCAAAAACTAAGTGATGAGAACTGCAACTACAGATTCATATTCAGCTGTTATTACCAGCTTTACAGAAGGTCTAATGTTTCCTTGTCATACTTTTTCTGTTTCGTTCTATTTTCAATAATAATAAAAGAGAACAAATACGCATCTTTCAGCAAATGTGAGATAACATTATGACAGAAGTGGATGAAGACTTTAGTTTTACTAATTCATGATAATTTTTCCCACATGAACTCGGATTGTTAATCAATTTGCTTCAGAAACATACATTTATACTAACAAAGAGACCGTCAATAGTATCACACCGAATCCTTCTTTCAAATTTGTTGTATATGTACATTAATGTCCAAAACAACATTGTACATAAAGTTTGAATTGTCAATTCAAATCGCAAGTTGACCAAAGAAATTGTTAAAATTGAAATTTTTTGCAGCCACACTATTAATTAGGTGGCCTGTAACGCTTATAACAGATCTGCTGTGTACAAATAAATGTTATGACTAACAGTTTAAACAGCAGTTTAAAACTATTTATTCCCAATTGTCAAAATGCAGTATAAAAATACCATTTTAGCCTGTTATTTATTTACCATTAGCCTGTTATCTGTGTAGTATTATATGATAGACGAAGTACGTAAAGCATGTTGTTAGGAGGACTTAGAGTAGTTTGCAACAGTCGGAAAATCTATTTACGTAATTATGTCCCAAACGTGTGTCAGCCAAAAGTAAAACCATGTCAGAAGAATAATGTCCAGAAAGTGTTCTCACATAGTTTTCACGATACTATTAACATCTCGTTAAGGTTAATTCTATTAATTATTGAAGTACGAAACAATCTTTATGAAAGTAATTTCCTGTTTAATTACACTCAAACTTAAACAATCGACATAAAACAAACAAATTGGGAAAACCTGCTTGGATTCTGCCTTAAAGGCAAAACCCAGAATCGAGACGACCTGGGTTGTATTCCCTTGCCCGCAGACTTTCCTAGGTACCCAGAATTGTCTATAAGAACGCTTTACCTCTGAAAACACACTCGTTCTAATCCTTGCGTATTTTAAGTCCTCATACATGTTCAAACCTTGAATCATATGAGAAATGTACAAAAGATGAAGAAGAGTGAACTCTTATCTATATAGTATACGGGATTTCAAGTTATCTGTATATTTGTTCCAGTAATAAATAACTTTAAACTGCTTTTTGTGTTCTTGTGTATGTAGGTAATGTTTCCTGAGTCAGCATACAATTACAGTACACATAGTTCCTCTTTATTATTTATTTGTGTTTTATTGTTTTATTGGAGTATTTCCCACATTTTATATTTTTATGTGTGTTATCTATTTTTGAATTTCCCCATACAGTATTATATGTTATCTTACTTTCTTCTGTACTTCTATCAATGTAAAGCACTTTGATCTTCTTGTTATCATTTCTGTGTTAAGAGAAGGGTTAGATGACTACACCCTTCACCCACTACAAGAAATGGGTAGTCCAATTGTAAAAGATAGTATGTTCAAATTACCCAGCAAGCCAAATGCCGACCACGACGGCGGTCCGGTCAACTGGTAGTCGAGAAATAGTTGCGGAAAAGTCCACGCGACCCATAAGTGGCGTTTGGTTGTCGAGTCATTTTCCGGGACGCCGTCAAGGTCGGCATAGTGGCGTAAACCCGCCCAGCACCCGCCCGCCGACCAAATGACGACGTCATTTGGTTTGCTGCGTTAGGATCCATAAACTTAAGCTTTAATATTAGACTACGATAAGTGAAAACCTCTTCATTTATCTTTTAACGCATAAAAAAATCATTGCCAGGTGAGCCAAGTGTTTGTGAGAGAAGGGATCCCATGTGAGAGAAGGGATCAGCGTATTCCACGGGTTTTGGTTTTGACAGATGTTTTACGGCCGCATGCCCTTTCTGACACCAACCCACCAGCCATCCGGGTAGGGTCAATCGAAACGTTACTATGAAATGAAGTTCCCACCGAGAATAGAACCCGGGAGCCCTCGCATCGAAGGCAAGCGCGGTAACCACATGCTACGCAGGAGTTCTTTATTGGCATGTAAGAAACCTGCTTTTTTTTTTTTTTAATATCCTCATATCCTGGAAAAGCGCCAGAGTGTTCTTAACAATTGGCCTACTGAAATGGATTTACCAGTTCTACTCGAATGTACGACACTTGCAACATCGTCAGATGCGACACTACTCAAAATTCAAGTTTATTGCCTCATTTCCGATAATATTTTTAATCTGTGTTCCCTAATCTTACTCAGGTACTGTTATTTCTGACACTGTAGCTGCAGAGAAGAATAGTAGTAACATTCTTGCTAATGACATCTTCTGAATGTTTGAACATATACATGTTTCAAAATGCTTCCGTATAAATGCAGACAAGCTATGTGTATAAGCACAGTGGACCAAAGATTATACTCTTATACAAAATTATACCGCTACTTGTAAAAACTGTTCCTCTGATTTGGGAGTACAAAATTCCAATTTTGTACTCCCAATTTTTGAGAGGCAGTGGTGAACCCAGGGTTGGGTTTAGAGGGACGGTTATTTACCTCCCAGTTCTGAGAGGGAACAGATTAATAGAAATAAAGACGAAGGTAAAAAATATGAATCCATGTGCCCGTTACTGATTCTAAAAAATGGGAGTACATTATACTATATATTTTTCAGAGGCAATGACGGACCCAGAGATTCATATGTTACCTTCGGTTTTGTTTCTTTTTATCTGTTCCCTCCCAAGAACTGGGAGGCAAAGAACCGCCCCTCTAAATCCAACCCTGGTTTCGCCACTGCCTCTCAAAAGTTGGGAGTACAAAATTGGAATCTTGCACTCCCAATTCAGAGGTACAGCTTTTACAGTGTATGCAAGCGGGCGAATTGGAAAGCCACAGACTGAAGCTTCTGGTTGCAGTTGAAATAGTATGATCTCATACCCAACAACTTTGGACGGTAAAGACCTTTCGAAAATGTTGCCTCGTCGCTGATCTAGACACTTGGATCCCTGACCGGGATTCGATTCCCGCCAAGGTCAACTTTTTAACTTTCTTTTTCTCACAACACTTACTTTTTTATATCACTCTTCATCAATTCAATATATACTCCCGTCTTTTCACGGGCATTCACTGCCACGGAAGCGTTAGCACGTTCATCGGACCTACACTATCAAGTGAAGTTCATCTGAGCGGAAATTCCTAATGTTTTAGTGATGAAAATCCCCTCTAAAAAGAGGCAAGATGAAATATTAAGCTCAATTTGAGTGAAATTCCACTCTCTTTCCGAATTTAGCGCGTAGACATTCAATTACTACGGAGAAGTTGTCGATCTGTACATATATGGGTTGCCAGTGAAAAATACTCGCTGACTTGAAAGAAATCCAGGTTTCATGGCGAATCTTCATGGTAGCAAAGCAATACGTTAACTGAAAAGAGTGTGCGATATCTCTACATTAATTCGTCTAAAAGTACCGTATATGCCAATTCGTTGTTTTAAAATAACGATTTTTATATTTCGTTATTCATGACTAACAAATATGAAATACATTTCTTTTGTCTGTCACTGTTCCTCTCAGCATATACTTGCGGATAACCACCTGGGTGGAAAGTTTTAATTACGATAGCAAAAATAGGTCCGTTTCATTCGACCTCTTCTTGATACACTTTTATGCGAGCAACCAAATAGGAGGAGAAGAGGGACCAGAAACGGGATTCCAGAGTGAGTCATTATGCAAAGTGAGTGAGTGCTTATGGAAAGTGAGAAACGTGTGCTTTATTAGCCATGCAAAATGAGATAGGAATTGTGTTATCTTCACGCGTTCTTTGTTACCTTTGGGGAACAATAACGTCTGTAATGTAAGCAACATACAAGAAGATCCGCCTGTTGGCAGGTGGCCTTCTTTTGTTCTTTTAAAAAAATGTTGTTTATTGGTAAGATAATCGGTTTCTCATTCCGATAATAAGATGGATAGATTTTTGTGATGATTGTCGAAATTATGCAACAAGGCATAAGAGAATAATTGACTGTTATCATCGTTCAAATATTAATGTTAGGAAGCGGAGGACAAGTTGAAAGATTAAAGAAAATGCCCATTGTGATTAATGTTCTGTGATTATGTTTTGTTTTTAATCTTTGTCCTTGATAATGGGAAGTTGGTAACCGACTATTCCTCACGTTTATTATTTTTTTTCGACATTTTTTATATCTCGATGGTGATAGTGTAATATGAATGAGGAGTCTTCCATATTTCCTTCCCTATGTTGGATTCATGAAATCGTAGAATATATATAATATAATAATAATAAATCACAGCCATATTCAATCCACTACTGGATGAGACCTCTCCCGGAGGGAGGAGGTGGTCTACTGCTCCCACGCTGACCAGACGGGTTGGGAGAGGAGAGCCGAAGCTCTCACTGTGATCGCCACTGTCTTTTATTCACAGCAGCTCCCCAATTGTCCTCACGATGCTGGGTCAACACCGAAAATTTTGAGTTCCCACCGGGAATCGAACCCGGGACCGCTCGCAGTCGACTAGGCTACGCAGGAGCTCAGAGAAAAAAATATATATTGGCCGCGGTGCCTAAATGGCATAGCGCTCACCTCCGGTGTTAAGAATCGTCGGTTCGATCCCTATTCGGCCTGAGCCTTAGATACCTAAAAGTCATAAATAAAATTCAGCACCTTCGATCCCTGCTCATGCCATGTGGGCTTTGTGGTGGGCAAACACCGTATGCGTGGGTTTTCTCGGGGTTTTTCCGTTTCCTTCCATTCTACCAATTGATCCTATCATCATCCATCCGTCCTGAGCCAAAGTTGTCTAAAGGCCTTAAAAAGTAAATTCAACTATATATAACTCACAGCCACATTCAATCCACTACTGGATGAGGCCTCTCCCGGAGGGAGGAGGTGGTCTACTGCTCCCACGCTGACCAGACGTATTGGGAGAGGAGAACCGAAACTCTCAACTGTGATCGCTACCTCTTTATTCAGGTAGCTCCCCAGTTGGCCTCACGACGCTGGGTGGACGCCGCACAGGCAACACCATATGGAGTACTGCAACGGTCACCTGTCCAAGCACTGACCAGACCCAGCCAGAGCTGCTTGACTTCGGTGATCTTACGGGAACCGGTAGACCAACTCGGCTAGGGCGTTGCCAAATTCAACTATATCTTTGTTTAATTATACAAATCCTTTTCAACAAACCGGCGCGAACACACTGAAGAATAATTTTTACCAAACACACCTGAAAATCGAAAATAAGTTTGGTTGAGAAATAGTCAGAGGTTTTCAAACATTTAGCCTGGTATACCACTAAACCGAAATTCATACTTTCGCCGTACCACCAAGTAACATTGCGCAATTTTCAATGGAAATATTAAAAAATGTATAATTATAATGCCAGTTATGATTATACGGACTTGGTGGAATATTCGGTAGCGTGCTTGTCTTGTAATCAAAAGGTCCTGGAATCGATCCCGGTTGAGATTTTCCCTGATTTCCCTTGGCCACACCAGGTAAACCCTGGGATGGTACCATCAATAATAGGACTACAACGACAATGTAAAACGTAAAAGTTTTTTTTTAAAACAATAACAAAAGTAGCTCCTTTATTTCGCTTAAATAGCTACAAAATCTATTCACTCGTAAACAGTTATTTTATTTCAAGACTAAGTTGTGTATTATCTTTCTCTCTGTATGTTTGAAATACATCTGCGTGATATCTTGAATAAGTGGTGTTCAAAAGTTACTGTTTTTAAGTATCAAACTAAAATTAATGTAGAGATGTGTGTGTACCAAAGCGAAGTTTATTGGTAAGGTTTCTTTTATTTTGCTTGCTGCTAATAGAAGCTTAAAATTGAAGTTCTGTTTTTATCCTCGGCTACTGGACTCGAACTTGTGAATTATGATAAATACAATATTTGACTCTTTATCACATGTACTTCATTATGAATGTGTCAATGTCGAATATTCTTGAGCTAGACTTCCGATACTCCCTCGTTCAGTCAGTGACAATATATTAGCTCAGTTTTAATTACTGTTCATTTTTCCACCAAGCCCAGTATCCGATGCGAGCCGTAGTTTGAGAAACCCTGGTCCTAAATAATAATAATAACGTTAATCTAAACAATAGTTGTATTGTGAATGTGAATAATAGTCCATAAATTTCGAAGTATTCTTTGCTTCATTACATTCTTTTCTTTAGTTCACAATGGTTCGTGGTGTCCTCAAATGTAGAAAAGTTAATTCTAGTTGAAAGTTTACACAGTGACGTAAGTCGGGTGACAATACAATATTCTATTGTTACTTTCATATATATTAAAAGCATATTTTAATATATATTTTTAATGTGAATTTCTTTATCCTAAAATAAATACTAACCTGCAGCGATGTTCCGTTTGACTGGTTGCAGAGCACTTTAGGACTTGGGTTACAAAACATTAGCTTGAGAAAAAATATCTGAACAGCGATATAACTCGAGAAAATAATAAAAAACTTTGTAAAGATATACTTTTCTTAAACAACTCGTACTAAAAAGTAGAAAATAATTTTATTTATGCATGAATAAGAAGAAAAGCACGCGTCGCGCCATTTTAGTCATGCATAAACAAAATGATTTTTTACATTTTAGTACGCATTGTTTAAGAAAAGTATTTCTAAAAACGTTTTATTTTAATTATATATTTTTTTAAAACAAAACTTTTGTGATTTCCATCAACGTTACAACGTGAGTGGAAATTTCCCTGTAGGAAGTTGCCTAGTTTACCTGCCCAAAACACGTTCTAACAAATTTAATACTTTGGTTGTACACGTGCTAGTCTAAGGAAAAAAATAAACAATTGTAGTTATAGAACAACACTTTATTGAAAATCATTGATATCACTAACTCAATAACCTTGTGATAGGATTTTTCTAGTGTGCCGAAACGTGATTAGAGCTTGAGAAAGAACAATGTCCTCATTGTAGAGTCAGTCGTTTGGATCTAACATATGAAAAATAATTTAAAAAATCGTAAAATTGATTGCATAGAATATGGTTCTCCAGGTAGTTCATCGCTGTTTTTTTTAAACATTCATCTTAAATAACATTTCTCTTCCACACGTAATGGACATATTGTTAGTAAATTATGCATGTTTCATGTTAAAAATTTTGGTAGTTGGTCCATTGAACTCAATGAACTTTCGTCGTAGTGAAAGTAATCTTCCGATTATTCAACGCAAGTGTTAATCACATTTAATAGTTGAGTAAATATATGACTAGCCTCCAAAACAAGCCTATTTTTAAAAAATGTAACTTGATGTACTGCATGTCAATAAAACTGCTTAATTCGAAGATGGTCACGGGAAATTAACGTTATGAAATTTATAGTCCTGGTTATTCAAGTCAAAATTTACTGAAAAGCTGCATTTCATGATGAAAACAAGCCATTCGGTACAGAGATACTTAGACTCTTAAAATAGATTTGACCTACAGTACCCAAAATTTCAGCACGTAGAATTCAAAATAGCGGCCAATTATTACCAACATCGCAGTTATCATCGAATTTTAATATTTGAAGGATGCTTTCCATGTATTTGGGTTGTTGAAATCGAATTTCCATATTAAGAATTACAAATTCCGTTACGTATATTCAAAATGGCATCTATTGAGAGAAATATGTCTGAAGCAGTGTGTACACCGAATGACGACTTGCTTGAATTATGAAATGCAGCATTTTGGCCAATTTTGGATTGTAAAATTAGGACTATGAATGTCTGCGAATGACGTATTGTATATGGATATTTGGAGGATAACAATACTTGTAGAAGAAATTAATTTCAGTTTTACTTCAGTACCAGTTTAGGTGGCAAATAGAATAGTTTGAAATCCCACTCCGCAACACGTACATTTAAGAAAGACACCTGATAACTTCAAGAACAGAGTTCTTTCGAGACTTCAGGAAGCTGAGACAAGACTGGAATCCACCTTTTGTGTACAACAATCCAACACCATGATGAGCACATGATCTTGGTCACAAGAAGACAATCATTTTGTTTTTGGTTGCGAATAAGTGTTTTCTTTTTTTCGTTTATCGAAATATTCTCGGTATGTGGGTAATACATGAAAGCTGAAAATCGTTCCAAGGTTTAGAAGACGTCTTGAGAGGTAGATGGAAGTGGGTGCACTCGTTGCCTCTGGATATGAGATCCAGGTATCCCGAACTGATTTCGCATCCTTTGATGAGAGAAGGAAAACAGTCTCACAAACGCTGAAGGTATGAAAGCCTCCGAGGCCCACAAATTATTTTTTTTAAATTAATTTAACATTTCCAATTCGACAAAAAATCTAAAAAAATAAAAATAAAAAAAGATATTATCAGGCATCAACCCATTGGTGATACAACGTATTTGCTTTATTTTTAATGCTTGTCTTGTTCCAGTTATAGCGTTAATAATGCGTTGTAAGCCTCGGAGCCCCCCCCCCCTGGTAGTAGTAAGAGGCTATTCACAGAATACAGTAAATGTTATATATGACATATGGTATGAAATGTTGTATGAAATGTGCTGTGAAGGTACCTTCGTGCATACTGTACTAAGGTGCTTTTTATCTTATTCATTGTTTTTCTTTTCTAAAAACAAGTAAAAGAAATATGTCATAGGTAGTTAAAAACAAATAAAAAATTGACACATACACAGCTATATAGATATAGTTGACAATACTGTACTTAGAAACATCGTAATCAAATAGAAGAAAACTTTGTGATGTCTTAGACACTCAAAGTTCATATCAGAGAGTATAAAATAGTTTCGATGAGAAATAATGACATTTTACTTGTGGGTCTCAGAGCCCCCACCTCCACCCTTCCCCTTGGTAATTCAAAAATACCTTGGTAACGCTAGGGTTAAGCTAGATTCCGTGCAGAAAGTGCCTATTTCAATTACTATGGGTTATATATAACGTGCTGTATCAAAATATTATTGAAGGGTACAAATGTACAAAAATATATAACCCATGAAACTTATTATCTCTGACAGCTGACATTCTTTCGCTTTCAACACCGTAACAGCAGTTATTTCAATGCAATTTGACTCGCTTCACAACGAGGAACTATTATGTCCAAGGAAAATTACTAAAACATCAAGACGATCCCCTTCTCTTGAAAATATAAACAAATAAATAAAAATAAAATAAAGTCAATATTCGCCACTCATGGCGTAAACAGCTAAGAGCGGAGATAACTGTCCCGCTCATAGCATAAAACTATCAAGTGATCAATTTGTGTGCAAGGGGACATGGAAATGTATTAGAATTTTGTAAATAAAGAATATATTTGTTTTACCCGGTACGGAAAATGATTGAGCTAGGCTTTTATAAAAAAAAAAATGAAAATTCTCATACGATAATCACAAGAAAAAAAGTCATTACATTCTTTGCACCACATGTACATAATATTTGGACACAAGTGTCCAAATTTTCACAACAATTTATAGAAAATGGTTTATTGTTTACTAATTTGGACTGTGCACGACAATTATTGTTCAAAATTTGAACTAGGCCTGTAGGCTACACGGCATGTAAAGAATATAGCGATGGGCCTAAATGTGTATTCTGTACGTATAACTTCGAGTATCACAAAGCAAGTATTACTTGATATAAAGCTTTTTTTTAAGCATAATGAGACTTTAAACACTTTCAACTTTAATCCAGGATCCGTCCGTGAGGACTGAAAATGCACGAAAGCATCAATGGCATACCCGCGTGATAAGTTAACATTAGGGTTGCCAACCAGCCGGTATTCTACCGGTCTGGCCAGATTTTTTTTTTTTTTTTTGTATTGGGTCGGTGACTGGTACCAAGTTTTAACCGGCACTAACTATTACGACCGGTAATTTTCTGAACATTAGTTGACCGTCTTACGCGTGGCTTTCATAGAGATTTTGCGGCTACCTATAAAAAAAACTAAAATCTCGGAGTCAGCCTTTATTTTCATAATAGAACACCTTCCCTTAATTTTATCGTTTATTCTATTTCCGCTTATTAACGAGATACAATTAATGTACTTTAACTGTCAGAACTGAAATACTAAACTATGCTGGAGAAGGATAGCGCATTAAACATTTCTTAACTTCTTTCGTAAAAACTTATTAATTTCCTTTTTATTATTATTCAGGGGTAGGGATGCAGGTATTTCACCGGTAGGGCTAAAAATTGTACCAATTTTGTGATTAAAATCTGTGGCCGATACAGAAGTCTCACCGACCTAACATATGACCGCTATTTTATTTATGAATTGTGATAATCTCTGCCAGAGACGATAGTCAGATCTGGAATTCGAGTTTCCAGTTCAGATTTGCCACTCACCCTTTTCCCTGTCTGTTGGATGTTTTATTTTTATTTGTCCTATTTGAGAAAAAGAAGCGGATTAATTTCTTTGCTATCCCTCTGCACAATTTATGTTAAGTATTCCCCCCATTTTTTATTAAATTTTCTGGTAATTTTTTAGGTAGACCTACATTATATGGCTCTAATTATTTTCCTTGAGTTGCTGGTATTGTGGTTTACTTGATATCAACATGCACGGCAGTGCATGAGCCAAGTTCTTCACGTCAGAAAACGTCAGCACTGCCAGAAGCATGTTATACAGGAACAAGAGTTTATGGCAAAATCGACGATTTGGGGGCCCCGTAAGAAAAAAGATGTTAAAGATAGGAATATGAGCTTTTGCCGTTAAGGAGATATGGTAAATATGTGCAGATGTACAAAATTTCATATTCGTATCTCAAACTGTGTTCTAGTTGTGGACCCCTGAAATTGCACATTTTAGGCTAACTGACTCACTCATCATATTGTTTAGGGTGTTTGGAGTAAGCTAGAAACAGGAAATTTGGTATGAAGGTAGAGGATGATAAGTAGATAAAGGAAAAATTCCGACATTTTGAAAAGGTCGCCATCTTGGATTCAAAATGGCCGCCAAACCTAAAATTTCAAAGAATACACAGCCTAAACGACTAAAGATAGAACAGTGAAATTTGGTATGAAACTACATCATTGATAGCAAATTAAGAAAACTTTTTAAAAATTTGAAAAAGTCGCCATTTTGGATTCAAAATGGTCGCCAACCCTAAAATTTAAAAAAATACACAACCTAAACGGCTGCCGCTAGAATAACGAAATTTAGTTTGACAGTACAACATTATTAGTAGATTATGAAAATATTACAAAATATCTCTAAAGACGCCATCTTGGATCCAAAATGGCGGACGTCATAAATCCATTTTCCACACTGCTTGAGCCAGAGATACGAAATTTGACATAATGATGTATTATCAAGAGTAGTTTAGGAAAACATAACAACGTTTTAAAAAATTCACCATCTTTGATTCAAAATGGCAGCTGAAATACTATTTTTCACATCGTTCGAGATAGAGAAATGAAATTTGTTATGACAGTGTATCATCACGAGTATGTCACGAAAACATAAGAAAACGTTAAAAATGTGTCCATCTTTTATCCAAAATGCCCGCCTAAACCCCACGTTATAACGACTGAAGCTAGAGAAACGAAATTAGGTATGAAGGTGTACCATTACGAGTAGGTTAAAATAAATTCGGCTCGTCTCCCCTACTAGGGTACAGTTCCCAGCTGGAGCCTGATTGCGATAAAGGGGTGCGCCCCAGCGAGGCCATCTTGGAATTCTGGGGCAGCGCCCCAATGAGGCGAAGCAAGTATATACATTACACAAGTGTAAAAAGCTGCGAAATACGAGCAAAAGCACCAGGGGTGCAAACTGTCCAGTCAACTCCTTCAACCTTAAAAAGTGGTGATATAGAATATGGATGAGCCTAGTTCCTCGCGCCAACTTCCAATACTCCAGCGTGTCCCACCAAGTTTTACTCGTCACAAACGTTAGCACTGCCAGGAGCATGTTATACAGGCAGAATACGGAAGTTTCCCCATTCGGACGCAGCTCTCTGGAGTATGAGGGAATATCTGCATCATGTGGCGCAGTGCACTGCAGATTCTGGTTGTGATAAAAAGACACAGTTCCTCCAAACTCGTCAAGTTCGATGCGCGACCTGCCGTGGGATTCTTGGCGCAGCGACGCGAGCGAATCGAGGGGAGTATCAACACGTACGGCAGTGCATGCAGCCGAGTTCCGCGTGTCACAAAACGTCAGCATGCTATACAGGAACAAGTGTTTATTGCGAAATCAGCGATTTTGGGGTTCTGTAAGAAAAAAGATGTTAAAAATTGAAATATGAAATTTCGAAGTATGACGGTATATCATCACTAGTAGATTACAAAATATCTGCAAAGACATCATTTTGAATCCAAAATGGCTGACTTCATAATCCATTTTCCAGAACGTTTGAACTAGGGATACGAAATTTGGCATAAAGGTGTATTAACAAGAGTAGTTTAGGAATAATTTACATTTTTGAAAAAGTTGTTAACTTGGATCAAAATGGCCGCACAAAAACTTTTTCCACACCATTCGAGCTATAGAAACGAAATCTGGTATGAAGGTGTACCATCACAAGTAGGTAACGGCAATGTAAGAAAACTTTTTAAAAATCGCTTTCTTTAATTCAACATAGCCGCCCAAATACCATTTTCCAAACCACTGAAGCTAGAGAAACGAAATTTGGTATGAAGGTGTACCATCACGAAAATGTTTCAATAAATGGATCAAACCACCGCTATGAGCGTGCAGCCCCCGAGGCGATATGGGAAAAGGTCTGCACAGCATGGGGCGCTGTCCCCAGAAAGTCTGATTACAATAAAGGGGGCGTAGCCCTAAAAATTTGAAGTTGGGACGCACACGGAATTCTGGGGCAGCACACCCAGCGAGGCGAACCCAGTATATATATACACGTATAAAAAGCTGTGAAATCCGAGCAAAACACCAGATGATGTTCGAGCCTTAGGGTTGGTGGTGGTGGATTTTAGGGCCGCCAGCAGGAAGCAAATTTGCTGTATCATCACAAGTAGGTTACAATAAATATGGCAAAGCTTCCCTATGTTTCAATAAATATCTCATTCCGACGGTGGTGGGTATGGGAAAAAATCTGCAACATGGAAGCACAGTGTCCTGGAGAGTGGTTACGATAAAGGGGCGTAAGTACCCAAAAACTCGAAGTTGGGGGCGCAGCCAGCTACGGGGGGCGAGGACCTAAACGAGGCCGAGCGAGCGAGTATATATATTATACACGTACAAGAAGCTGTGAAATCCGAACAAAAACACCAGAGGTGCAAAAAGTGGAGCCAAGTTCTTTAGTCCTAAAAAGGTGTGAAATGGGAGACGGATGAGCCAAGTTCCTTGGTGGCAGCATGTAACTGGAACAAAGGAACTTGGCGCGAGGTGGCAAGGTTCATGATCCTCAAGCTATAAGGGTGGTAGGGATCCTAAAACCCACTACGTCCAACGAAACCAACCCTAAGGCTGTTGCCAGCTCGAGCCAAGTTCCTTTGTTCCTGTTACATGCTGCCACCAAGGAACTTGGCTCATCCATCTCCCATTTCACACCTTTTTAGGGCTAAAGAACTTGGCTCCACTTTTTGCACCTCTGGTGTTTTTGTTCGGATTCTATTTTCTCTGGGAAAATACATCATATTTATCAGTTGCGTCAAGTTTTGAGCTGTTCAAGTTGAGGTATTCTACTTTACAATATTTATATTTTACAGTGGGAAATGGTGTTTTAGATATTGTTCACCAATCCTGGTTTTCGATTTTTATTTTTATTTATTTATTTATTTTTGCACAAGAAGTTGCTCTTCTACTCTTCTGTGCTTTTTTCGGGTCTGTTTCTATCCTCTGTGGTTTATGCAACCCCTCATAGCTAGTTAGCCGTGCTGGTAATTCTATTTCCCATAGTTGGCAAGCCTAGTTAACATTGATTAATAATATGTGTTTTAAGAGAAACACATCATTTTTTGTTGTTGTTATTTTGTAATTATAATAACATTTCTTCTTTAATAAACATTTTATAATTATCAGTGCTGTTTGCAAACAAACAGTAATAATTTAGTCCTGCATTGAACATCCAGGTTAAATGTTTTCTTATTTTATCCGTGATTGGCGCTTCGGTCCAAGTATGTGTCAAAAGGCCATTTAGCGAAGTATGTACTAGAAGTGTGCACTAGCAAGTACCCACTTCGAGTGCATACTGCATACTTGCGCTTTTGCCCCCTTTCTGCGCCATACAGCTTGCATTTACTATGATCATTTATCTGCATAATCCGTTTGGCAAGTTAGGCCTGCCCAAAGCGGATTTGTTAGACGGATAACATGGAAACTCTTCAGTAACTTCCTGTGTAAGTCTGGGCAGTGCTGAATTTACGTATAAGCTAAACAAGCTATATAGCTTAGGGCCTCACTCCCTTGGGGGCCCCCAAAAAAAATAAAGAAAAAAAACTGGCGGTAATGTAATTTCAATGTATATCCTCACTTCTTACTAACAAGATCTAACGATGATTCAACATTATCGTTTAACTTTTAAGTACTCGCGTGGGGATCAATTTGACCCAATCACGTGACGAAGTTAAAATCGTGTTGTTTGCATACGAGTTATGGTACCTTCTCCGTGCCTTCCTGCTATCCCTTGTACTTGTACTGAGCGTACAGTGTATCAGTACTGCTTGAGAGCGTGAAGTTTTTAGGTTTGCCTATTTTGATGATACTTGGCTGGATGCCGGACTTGGGTTGATGATATGTGTGAATCTCACATTAATAAACAGTACTACAAGGAGAAAAGTACGTTTGTATAGTTTTTTTTATCAATGTCGTAAAAACAAAAAAAAAATGTTGTTTATAATAATTATAGTTGCTTGCGCTTTTAATTAGAAGAAAGTGAAATTAATTATTTCTCTTTGCACTTCTTTTTAAAGTTAAAGTTTTTGCCTGAGATTACGAAATGTATGATACAAAAATATAATATTATTAATAATAATAAATTGTTACACGAACTCCAGCTTGTCTAAAATACATCTTTAAGAACCAAGGTAATCTACAGATTGCCAAGAAGTATAATATGTATGCTGCATTTTGAGTTTTCAAAAACGAAAAATTGTTCGAAAGACGAAAAAACGAAAAATGAAAAGAATTCGAAAGAAGAAAAACGAAACATTTCGAAGACGAAAATTTAAAAAAAAATACACGAAAAACTAGAAATTGTTCGAAATATAAAAAAA